>RJWH01003261.1:0-165455 GCA_004363575.1 Solenodon paradoxus | reverse complement strand
GAGCCGATGGCAGTGCTGATGGGATATTTTTTTAGGTAAAAATCCAATTAGTTGGTTTTGAAAATTGAAAAAGTTTGTTTGGAGGGTAGTGATTGTCAAGGATTCCTGTATGGTCAGCGGCGGCTGCTTGCCGATCCAGGCAATTTTGGAAAGCCTCTTTAATTTGTAATTTGGTTAGTGGCAGAATGGTTTTCTCTGGATCAGAGGCTATGGGCTGGCGCAACCTTTGCCGACCATAAAACACCACAAGACTGAGCTTTTCAAGATAAGTTTGCAATTTTTTGTTGTTGTTGTTTGCCGGTTAGGTACGAATACCCATTCAATAAATTTTTCCTTTTGAGTTAGCACTCCTGTGGGAGAGTGAATGGTGGGAAACACTAGTAACTGACACAGGAGCGCAGGGTCAACTCGATGGAGCAGGGCCTGTTGAGCGTGCTGCTCAGAGTTCTAGTTCGCGTTTCGCTGCTGGAGTTCGATTGCTTCATAAGCTCCCCATTGCTGTAAAAGATCTCTTCCACATAGATTGGTGATATAGGGCTGAAGGACCAGTCCCCAATCGCGACGTATGAAGCCCGCGAAATTCTTTTGCTTAAAGAGCGCGCTTCCCTTTGTTCGGGCGCGACTTCCCCAGCCCCCATTCTGCGGACCGGAGAACCTCGCCCGGGTGCGCAAACCCCGATAAAGCCCTGGCTATTCGACTTTTTGTTTAATTGACTTTCTATCCTCGTGGAACCCAGAAAAAACCTTTCACTCAGGACCCTCAGAAGCCACTCATAAACGTTAGCCAGGCCGTATCCATCATAAATTAGGAAAATGCTGCTGCTTTCTTGGAATTTGTAGGCCGCTGTGAGAACACGCCCACCCCCAACCTGGAAGCACGTGCTCCGCACCAAGCCAACAATGAACATGGACCCATTGTCTACCAGGCAAAGCTTCTAGAGTGGTAACTGCCTTCTCCCACACTGACTGTACCCAAGATTTTCTGGAATCCAGCTGTTCTTACCTGCTCACTACTCTCCCTCTGCTGAATCCTCTTTAAAAGATCCTCCCTTCTCACTGGCGGAGGCAGTACTTGCCCAACCAGCCACCATCAGGTGGCAGTAACTTGCTGGCCATTAGGAGGCGGAATCCTTCCTGAGCCAGGCCACCATATGGAGCCCCTGCTATGGGTATAATAAAGACTATGTTCTTTGCCACCTGAGTCTTCTTGTGATTTCCTCTGTCCCCTACGTAAGAAGTTACTCTGCCTGGACTTGAACTCCTGTGAAACAAAATGCAAGCTTTTCCCTTCTCAGTGGGTTTGTAATTGGTGGGATATGGGGCTAGACAGCTCAGTGATGTTGATCTGATGATAACTAGAGGGTAGCCAAGTTGGATCATGTGGAAATTGGACATTCTCTTGAAAACTTTGGGCAAGGTCAAGGCAAGGTCCATCCCTCAATGGTAACCACATATTTTGGCATAGGAGGCTCAGAGGGATTTTGGCACCTGAAGCACTCAGAGCTTTCCAAATTCTCCAAAAATTAGCCATTTCCAATCTCAGTGTTTTACAGTTTCCAACCAAAGCCTTAATTTTCCCATGAAACCTGACAAGGTTACAACATCAATCGCCTCCTTGATGTAATTCAGCAACTGCAAGATCAGACTCTTACTTCCTGTGACATCAGCTGAATCACCAGTCTTGTTCAGGGCCAGTGGAGAAATGACCCAGTTTTCATTCATGTGTTGCTTCTAACCTGGTATTCAGCTCAGAATTGAAAGTTTTCACAGTCACATTTTCTTGAAGCTCTCCAGTGCAATTTTAAGCATGTTAAGTGAATTAAAAAACTTATCACTTTTTTTTAGAATTTTAGATTTTTTTTAGCTATATGGTTTTCCACCAAACTTTCAGAATCATGTTTCTATTACCTTGGTTTCTCTTCTTTTCTCTTTTATCCACTCTTTAATGATGCCTTAATGAGGAAAAACATGCTTGTACTTGGAATTTGCTAACAGAGCCGATGAGTTGCCATTAGTTCTTACATCTTTCATGGAGTTGACAAACTCAGAGCTATCGTGGAGAAACAGGTGAAAGTTATAATCCCACTTCACTTCCTAGTGAATGGCAGTGTTTGCTGTATCACAGCTCTTATCCTATCACCCTACCTGGTTTCCTAACAAGCTTCAATAATGCTATAAATGGAAAACTGCCATTTTCAACATACCCACAATTATTGAAACTCCTTCCTTGTTACCCTTTTTCCACGAATTTCCTGATGTAATAAAGCATCGATAATCACTATCACCCACTCCATCTTAGATTCCGGGGCCAAGTCATTACGTGTTTATATGGGGATAAAGAGTGGGGAGGAAAAATGCTTTCATCACTGCAAACAGAAATGCCACCAAGTGAAAACATGCCATCCAGTTTTACAGCTAGATCAGGTCATGGCTAGCTGAGCCGTGAGAGACCAAATGGTGTACATGTCATGAGAGCCACAAATCTAAGTCACAAATGTAATTTTTTTTTAAGGAAAGGTGCAGGAATAGAGAGGAGGAAGAAGTATATTTATTTTCTGTTCATTTAGTTGTTTACATTGGTTGCTCCCCACAGATCCGGGAAGCAAACCCAGTTCCTAACCACTATTCCATCGGGGCATGACCACAAATGTAATTCTAAGTGTTCTAATGGCCACATTAAAAAAAGCACTCAAGAGTCATGTATGGCTGCTGGCTATAGTATTAAACAATATTGGTCCAAATGGCCACAGAGTATGTGAAACTCTCCATGGTTAAAGTTCATCTGACCAAAATAAGGATGAGCTTCCAACTATTTTTTCTAATCCTGTGTCTCCCCATTGTGGAAGGAAGTCAAAACATTTTTACCAACTTTTAGAAATGGGTTTATTATCAAACTCAATTTTCAGTGTCCATAAGATTTTTTATTATTCTCCCTATACTCATAAATATTTTACTCAGAATTGGGAGATAGCTATCAAGATGTCATCGTCAACTCCAAAACAAAAAAATAAATTTTAAGCTTTATTTCTTCCATTCGTACATCAAACAAGTTCCAAAACAGCTGAGAAAAATCTACCCTTTAAAATAAATTCAAATTCATAGTAATTCATATTAGCAAAAGCTCTTTGACATATATATTTGTGCTCCTGACTAATGTGTGTTTGGACAGATTTTAAGTTGCTGCTCTCATTTGTATTTTCTCTTTGGAGAGATGATGTGCAGTCATGCATCTAAAGGCTTTGCAGGAAGCTGAGAAATGTTCCTATTCTCTCCCTTTGTTTACCAAACATGCTGCTTCACAGAAAAGTAAACAATCCTGATGTTTCTGTTTCAAAAAGTGGCTATTTTACAAGAATGTGAATAGCTTAGAAAAACAATCTTGTTCTTTTAACTGTTCAAACTAAATGCCACTTGTCTACATTAAGCATGTAGAATTCCTCTATAAAATTCATTCTCAAAATTTCTATTTTACTTGAGTTGACGTTTCACTTTTAAAGGGACAAACTTATTAATTTCACTTCTATTAAAATGACAAAAATTCAAAATACAGAGAACATAAAAATAACATTAGACTAGAAACAGGAAAAAGTGCTATGCTTGCAATGCAAAAATCTACCATGATTTCTTAGTAATGTAATTATTGCAAAAATCTAATAACTGGGTAATAGTCTTATCACGAGCCAAATGAAAAATGTCAATAACCAAAAGCATATTTAACATTGATAATAACAAAATTTAGTGTTTTTGTGAAAATAAATTTAATTGGTTAAACAAAATTAGCTAACTCTGACTTCATTGTTGATAGTACATGTAGAAAATGGCATAAAATATGTATGTTAAATGCTAACAGTGATTATTTTAAATGAAAATACTATTAGTGCTTTAAATGTGTAGTAATAATGTATAAAGGCTTCATCCATGTTGCAACACCAAAACTATCTTCAAAATCTTCAAGAGAAAGTTTTGGAAAATTCTCTTTATTTTTCAAAATTTTAATAGTGTTTTATAAATCTGCAGATGGGACAAAAAACAAAGAATCCAAGCAGTATCACCCATTAATTCAGGAACACTTTAATTTTTTAGGCAATTGAACATTAAAAATATATTAGTTCTAATGTTAAATCCTCTAGTTATACCTAGAATTTATTGAGCATGTGCCGATATGTGTTCTAATGACATACAGATATTAGTTTCTCAGTCACTATGAGAACTCAGCTATTATTCCCATTTTATAGATGAAAAACTGAGGCACAGACTTGTCAAGACATTGAATGAAAATATTCCTATTAAATAATACTTAGTAAGAAAATAATCATTGTAAATGATGAGTATGAATAAGGACAAAAAAACTTATTATCCCATAATGTTGATGTGTCTACAACTAGATAGAGCTTGCAACTTTTTTTTTATAATTAACAATTACTTCTGATGAGTGCAATCATCAAGAGTAGACCAGAAATATTTCACGAAGAGATTTTTGAGAAGATCAGATCATAGTTTTTCTTTAATTCAGGAAAGTCAAAAGCCAATGGTGATATATATCTAGAACTGAACTAAACAAAAGATCTAATCTCTGAATGGGCAAGTGGCTTGATTTTTCATGTATGAAGATCTACTGTGGATAGAAGAAACTCCAGATAGAAGAAACTGAGATTTTGCTATGGCACAAGAGGCCCTGTATTGAGAAAGTGTTTCATGGCTCTATTTCATTCTTTCCCTTATATCCAATCCTTCTCAAGCAACTGGAGAAGTAACCTTAAGTTATAGTTATTGACATACTCGTAATTCCTACTAATACACTTGTCTTCATGTCATGGAGCAAAATACACGAGAATACACACAAGTATAAGTTGTTGCCATTAAAAATTATAAGTTGTTTTTACTGATTATCTGCTAGCACCTTTTTTAATGACTAAGTAACTTAATTAATGATTTAATAAAAGTGAAATAACATAAAAGAACTATACTTATTTTTAGTTCTTAAAGCTAGTTTAGGGTGAGAAGAATTAGAAGAAATCAACACCTTCCATAAGGGTTCCTTCAGCACTTGACTTTGTTCAGAATGTGAGAATGTCTATAATATTGTTTGTTTTAAATTGCTTCAATTGGTATATCCTGTTTACTTTGGGCTTCTTGGAATTCCAAATCTGCAAATTGCATTCCAACCAAACAGCGATATACAATTCACAGAGTGAAATCCCTCCCAGAAGAATAAGATTAGCTCATTTTAGCAAGAGATAAATTCATTAGGTCACTTGGAAGTTTGGTGGAATGTCTGGAGTTAGTGTTCTTTTCAAGTACCTTGACTTCAATGTTTTAACTGAATTTAATTCAATGCACATTTCTTAAACACTTCCTCTGAGCAAGACACTGTGGAGATAACATACAGGTGTAAGTCATTGTCATTAAGAAACTCATGATTCTATAGTGTAAATGTACCCATAATCAAATATATTAGAAGGAAAATGCAGTTCTTTGAATACTGAGTGTTAAGTCAAATTGGGACCAGGGAAGGGGAAGAAATTCATACTATGTACTGCAGCAGCCATTTTGTGCCTATGAGGGAGACATTGCTGACACACTTAACATGGCAGAATAAAAAGATCAAAGCACCCGTCGGTCTTATTGAGCTGCTAATCACCGCAGCAACTGCCTGCCCCTGACATCTTTCTTGATTAGGAAGGTAAAATTTTTTAGCTAAAATCTTTTTTTTTTCACTAGGGCCAGAAATCTGGCTGAGTTGGGACAAGGAATTAAAAGAAACTTAAGTACTGAAATGAGACTAGAAAGGCAGGGCAAAATGTAAGCGTGTGATGAGAGGAAACTGCATTTCTGAACATGGAGGCCTGGAGAGTGAGAGAGGCCAAAAATGGTTCAATGTTTAGATCCAATTGATTGAATGCTTGACTGCTATCAAACTCACCAGGAATAAGAGAAGGAATAGATTTGAGGGGAGAAAGGACTAAGTTTAATTTTGGTCCTTAGTTAGAAAATGAAGGAAAAAATTCTAACATTAATTATACTACATAGTTTTGAACCAAGTTGTAACAGAATTTATGAGGAAACGAACAGGGACGTACCTCCAATGGGTTGTATGCTCTGTTCATGGACATTCATTCAAAGTTAAGTCTAATTTTGGAAAGCAATTATTGACCTGCTTCTTACTGATAGAGCAAAAATAGATTAAATAAATTAATTAATCTCTAGTTTCTTCTGAAAGCTGACTAAATTGAAAGCAAAAGAATAAATATGTAACTATATGAGGTCCTAGAGATGAGGATATTCCTTTTCAGGAGCCAAGTGGAGTACGTTAACCAACACAATGAGGAAGGGACTCATGAGGATGAGGCTGGATTCTGGAATCAGCCATCCAACACAGGAGAGAGGTGAAGGAAATTCAGGGGTCAGTGATAAAGAGAGCCCAGTCTGGCAGCAAAAAGTCTAAAGGGTAACAGCCAGTGCCTCCTGGAGCAAGAGGGTGGCAAACAGGAGGAATGCTTCTGAGGAAACAGACATTCACAAAAAAATCCAGAATGTATGTATTTGCTCCACCATTTTCTGCTCCCAGGAGTAGATGGTTCTTGATCCCAAAGTAACATTGAAGGAGTTTCCCCCATGTATCCAGGAAAAAGAGAAGAACCAGTAAGGTCAGCACCAGTCATCTTTACAAATGCCTGAAACTGAATAAGCAAATTTTAGGTCAGGAGCAGAAATCAAGAGTTGAAGACTGACTGGCCTGGGGAATTAGAATCAGCAGCAGGGGAAGCCGGGAGCAGGACCTGCTGTAGTTTACTGTCATGAGCCATTCAGAAAACTTTGATCTTTTAAGCCCATCATATATAACAAAAAGGAAAACAAAAGTTTTAAAGACAACAAAAAGTCAAAAAAAACCACCCAGAGAAGTAGTTCATGTGAAAAAGTAACCGTGAACCCCACTGAACCCTTTCTTCAAAAAAAACTTTATCCCTGCTCCTGGCTAACCCAGTGACTTAGTTTAAGTACTGATCTCTCCCTGGGTTAAATCTTCAGAGAAAAACAATGGATCACTCCTTGCAGGGTTACACGAAGGATTTGCTTCCGGAGAACAGCTCAGCCAGTCTCTCATCGCAGGGGTGATGAAACAAAAATAATGTAAGCACTTTAAATCTCTTTTCAAAACTATCGTTTACCTTTTCCATTCAAGTACTCAGCCAGTGTGAAAGGATTCTGGTGAGCAAATCAGAGCTAATTTGGGCTGGATGAGGTTTTGCTAAATCATGGCTAAATTCTTGGGAATACATAAAGGTTGAGTGTATGCAGTGACAATGTTAAATTATATATGATCAGAATCTGACTTTTGAAAAAGCCCATAGAAAGCGACCTTCTTCCTTAAAGACAGGTAAGAAGGCTGCCAAAAAAGAAAAAGGGAAGATTTCGAATATAAATGTTGCCTGTCTACTGATACTATTTTGCCACACAGAAATCTAAAATGACAGAGAAGGAATGCACCTGAAAAGCCAGCCAGTCCCACACCCTGGGTTCACAGAGGTCCAATTCCACACCCCAGCTGCTGCGGGGCTGATGAACCGGCTCCGGCCCAAAGGGCGCACAGAGGTGGGCGTTCCAGCCGCCAAGCCAGTGACGCGCAGAGAACGTGCGCTGAGTTAATGCACCGTTCACAATCAGCCAGTGCTCCAGGAGGTAACGCCTCAGGGTTTTCAAAAGACAGCAAAGTGCTTCGGAGCCTGTCTGTAAAAATCAGAACATCCCATCTCTTTTCTCCCCCTTTCATGTGCACTGTAAAGGAGCAGAGGTATTCTATTTCCAAAGTCGGTTTTTGAGCATTAAGACCAAAAACGATTGATGCGAAGCTGCCCTGTGGTAACAGCACTTCAACAAGGCGTGCCCGACACAAGCCGCGATGATGGCCATCTGAGCCTCCTGGTAAGATATCTGACATCAACTTCCAGACAGCTTTTCTCCAAATGTGCGTTTCATTGCTGCCAGCAGATACACTCTGATGAAGGAAGTCAGTGGCTGCCATCTGTGCACATGTCCCGCCCTTCTCCCACATATCCTCTTCAGCCAGCCCTCTAGACCCTGGCTTTCCCCTTCCTTTGTGTCCACAGCATCTGAAAAACAGAATTCCTTTTTGTTATACATCAGTGCAGCCTCATTGCCCCTAGCCAATTATTTCCCTTTCATTCAAAAAGTGAAATAAAAATGTGTTCCTATACTTGCCTCAAGTTCCCTGGTTCTTGGAACTGTTTCATTGTTCAGGGTCTTCCATCACCTCCAAGGTAAATGAGTTTCCCCTAGTCCATTAACATTGTCATTTTCTCTGAGGATCGTGGACAAACTGTCAGGTCGTGTTTCACTCTTATCTTGCTGTCTGATCAGGGAGGAAGTCTTGTTAGTTCCTCTTTAGCTAGAAGCTGATTACTGACCTCACAGTTACACAAAGGAGATGTGGTTCTTTCCACACCTCAAGGCATTTGGGGTGCAATTTGTGTGGTACTTACAAGCCCTGCTAAAAGGAATGGCTGCCTATTTTCCTAATCTGTCTGTTTGCATTTGTAGGCATTGAGGTGGCACAGTAAACAAGCTAAAGTGCAGATGCCTTCACAGGTTCCTGTTGAACAATAGCAACTTACAACAAAGAGGCGAAAATATGGTCTTTGGTAAATCTCTATTTCATGCTAATCCATGTTACAGGTTATTCTTGGGTAGACCCCAAATAATCAGAACTTGCCATTTCCACACACATGGACTAAAGTGAATATATCTGGAAAAAGTTTCTGACTTATAATTTCAAATAGTCTATTCTCACTTGGAAACACTTGATATAGAATATACAAATACAAAGTATTAGTCCTAAAGTGGGTGATACACAATTAGAAATACTGTAAAGAGAAATTGGTTGATGGGTCTCTGCAGGGTTTATGAAAAGGAAAGAATTTCACCTCTCTGTGAAGACTTAGTTGTTCTGCTTGAAATGTGAAATGAATTCGAATTGAGTGACATCCTCTTCAGAACTAGGATTTTATTATTTTACAAACCTCTGTTTTAGAGGAATGCTCTAAATATGTAAACGTTTGTAGCATCCTTAATGAGAATCTTGACGGGGCCTGAGAATCTGTGGTGATACCTAGCCAAGTCATTGTAATGCCCAACTTCAAAACACCCTAACATCCATCCGTGGTAGCTGCCATGTCCTTGACAGGTTGAGATGAGTAAGTGCTTTCACAAATGGTGTTCTGCTATTCACTGGTAGCAAATTTCTCTGGTTTTTAGATAACATATTGATGAGAAGAAAAGTTGAAATTTTTTATAAAAATAAGCTAACTTGATTTTTATCTTTGTCACAGAAAATTACAGAATGGATCAAACAATTACTAAAGAGTATTTCTTTAGGGATATCCTCAAATGTTTTGGTAACTATTCTGTTGAAACTCCAAAGTTATGTATGAGAAAGCCTAGGACAGTTAATCCTAGCTTGGAAACTTTGATGTTTGCAGTCACTCATCAACTACCTCTCCTATAAGAACATTGTTAAATTTTGAGAAACAGCTTCTGTTTTCAAGAGGAATATAATTCAAATATGAAATAGCATTTAAACAAAGATTTTGGGTCATCTATACAAATCCTAAATTATGGAATATAATTCAAATATGAAATAGCATGTTAAACAAAGATTTTGGGTCATCCATACAATTCTTAAATTATATATGCTTAAAACAATAATTTGGAGTTTATATTCTAGATGTTAAACTCTCACTTCTGAAAATAGCTGTTCATTATGTCTAGTTGCCCGATCAAGTTTCTTGATAGTCTTATAGCACTGACAAACTGAAGAAGATTCTTACCTCAGAGGGGGGCGGGAGTAATTACTAGAGGATTAGTACTTTATTAATTATATAGTCATAAATTCAATGAAAATATACTGTGGACTTACTTTTTGTCAAATTCTGTAAAAGTCTCTGGGAATTCAACTGTGAATATGATAGATATAAGCTGTATGTTTTCTAATACACTGAAGTAATTGAGTACATCTGGTTTGTATTTTCATGTACTAAGATCAGAAGTTGTACCTAAAAGTTTATTTGTATTGATTTCTTACAAATATATTAGAAAAAAGGCTTTTAGTGAGTCCTAAAGTCATGGAATCCTTTAAACTCCACCTATATATGGTTCCTCTCTATAGAGATAGTTTCACAATAAATAAATTGCACAAAATTTAAATTATTCCCAATAAACATACAAATTAGGTGAATTAGGGCGCAACAATTATCAACAGCAAAAGAGTTATACATGACATCTATTTGTTTTTCATACAGAATGTTAGATCGAGGAATTTTCAATTTATTTTGAAGCAAAATACTTCAAATTTTGATGGATTTTTTAGATTAACCATACTAAGTAGAATCAATATATCTAGTTAAAGAAGATTCTGAGTCTACAAATAACTGGACTGAGAGCTATAAAATTAGTAGAAATAACTTAGTAAGTTGGGATAAAAGCAATAATGACTCTGTATTCATTTATTTAAAAATATTTATTAACTTCCACTATAAATCATGGACTAAAGAAGATAACAGTCCTTTCTTCAAGAACTTCTCAGGCTAATAAAATCCCTAGTAGTGGAAGATTTGATGTAGATACAGATTTATTTCTCAATGAACTGCTATGAAAGAAATATGTACTGGGCTTAAAGATGTGGAGGGGCCTGCCTACCACCTCCAGAAACTATAAAGAAAAGCCATGACATCTCCTGTAACCTGAGCTTGCTTACCAGCAGACAAAGAACTTCCCATGCTTGAAACCCCTTCCCCTAATTACATCCCTCTCATCCTCTGTTTGCTTTAGCCTATATAAGCATGTTCTAACCAGAACTTGGGGCTCAGCTCTTTGGAGAAGAAATCCCAGCTGAGACCACGTGTGTAATAAATCTGCCTAAAATACTTCCCAGGAGTGCTTGCTTGGTTTCTCCAAAAAACTGTAACGAGGACACTTTAAATTATCAGAGTGAAGATTTGGGCTTGGATTCTCAGAGTAGATATCAGTTACTCTTCCTTTTTTAAAAAAAAAAAAAAATGACTACATTTTTGACAATCAGGTAAACATACTGACCTCAGTGTCTCAGTAGAGGAAGCTAAGTGCATGAAATAAAAGAGATGTGAAGAGCATGTTTAGACAATGGTAAGTATTAAGTTTGGTAGATTCAAAATGAATCATTAGAAAGAGGGAATCCTGAGAGAAGCCACTATACAAAAGAGAAAGTGAGAAGAGATAAGTAAACTAAATAGTTTGAGCCTCTTTATCCATAGAGCCAATCTTCAAAATCAAAAGCAATGTGGATGCAGCATCTAAGAAGCAAAACAGAATGAAAATATGACCAGAGCTACTGACAACATCCATCACAGACCAGGTAGATAAAAATTGAACTTCAGGTGTTATCAGGGAATGGAGAACTAGCAAATATTCAAAGCTTTCAACTGGGAACCCTAATGGACACTCCTTATTAGTAATAGCAAGTCAGAAATACAAGCAAGACCTTACCAAGACTAAAGACGACCAGTCTTGTATTGTCTCAATCCTTGATTAGATCAATGTAAGAGTAAGCGTACACTAACTGCCTATTAGTATTTAAACAGATCCATTTGGGGGAAATAATACCATTTGGAAACTCTAGGATTTCTTAAACACCATATCTGGAGTTTTATAAAGAATAACCAGGAAAACTGAAAGATAAGAGCAACAGGTAAAGGTGAGGGGAACAACAGAAACAGAACTGCAGGTAATCCAGGTGATAGAAATTTCCTATCGGCAATTAACATGCTCAGGTAAATAGACGGGAAGAATACTTTCATCAAAATGCTGGTGTCTACAAGAAAATACCAAATAGAGACTCTAAACTCAAAAAAATCAAAACTAAACTAAGAAAGCAAAAGGTGAAAAGAGCAAACTGAACACAGATGAAGAATATTCATGATTTTTCAAACAGATCAGTCAAAAATATCAGACTTAAGCATGGAAATACCTAAAAGATCATAAAGACATGTGAGGCATGATTAAAATAAAAACATGCAAGTTACTGGAGTCCCAGAAGAGGAGGAAATGGAGAATAGAAGCAATATTTGAAGAGACTGTAATCAAGAATTTTCAAAAACAGAAGACATAAAATCACAAATTCAAGAAAACTTATAAACCTCACATAGGAAAAGATTCCTTACATCTAGGAATTTTATAATAGAATCTCTGAAAAAATATAAGAATAAGAAAACATCATGAGAGTAGTTATAGAAAATCAACATTTATCAATGTTTTACTAAAGAACAGAAGCAAAAAAGAAAAGTAATAATGTTCTCAAATTGCTTTAAGAAAAAAACTACCATCATAAATCAAAATTGTCTGAAAAGACTAAAGGTGAAATAAGAACATTTTGGACACAGAGAGAGTGTATCACTAACAGAACCTTTTTAAAAATACTAAAAAGAGTTGTTCAGATAAAAGTAAATGATCCCTAACTGAAGATTTACAGTGCAAAAGCGCAAAAGGAATAAAGACTGCAGGTAGACCTAATTTGATGTTCCATGGACAACTAAAACTCTAAGATAAAAATCTTTATGATCTTTCTAGTTAAAAAAAAATAGATTTAAAAATGTTTAGGGTAGCACAACCACACAACTGGAAAATAAGAGAGAAATTCCATAAGGAGAAACCCAGAAAGGAGAGTCCCATGTTATACCTGTAAACTCTGACCAATATGTAGTGGGCCTCTGAACCTTAAATATATAGGACAGATTCCAGATAAGAATAATGTAACTGATATGAGATTGGAGGTGTCATTCAATAAATAAAATATGATGTTTGCGTCCCATGAAGTTACTTGTTTAATGAAACACTTCAGAAGATTAAAGAATGTTATCCATAAAATTATATCCATATTGCTCTAGATACAATAAAATGGACCTCAAAATATGAAAAATGGAAACTTAGACCACTCATATTTAATCAATGGAGATATTTAAATATTAGAATTAAAAGACATACACTTTAAAACTATAGTTATAACTGTGCTCAAGGACTTAGGAAAATAAACTTATATCGGTGGAGAAATAGGAGCCCTGAAAATTATGAATTGAAAAATACAATGTCTGAACTAGATAAAATAAGGACCATTAATACACTTAAGAGCAGAGTGAAAATGACAGAGGAAATAAAGAGCTAATCTGGAAATGGATCCATATAAAGCATTAAAAAATAATATATTGAAAAAGAGTAACATCTCAAGGGAGGCAGGGGACAATCTCAGATCTCACATATGAATAAAAGGAATCTCAAAAGAATAAGAGCGATGGAGATAGAAAATTAAAAGTTGGTCAAAACTTTCCAAATATAATGAAATTCAGGAAGCTCAGTGAATTCCAAACATGAAAATACAAAGAAAACCACATCCAACCCAATTATAGCCAAACTTGAAGCTATCAGCCAAAAGCAGAATAATATACAGCAGAAAAATAGTTTGAAAAACCACAGTGTTCTCTTCATGAATCATGGAAAGTAAAAGACAGGAGAAGAACATCTTTAAAGTACTGAAAGACAGATACTGTCAACTGCTCAACTGTTATTGGAAATAAAAATAAAATTAATGCTTTTTCAGATATAGGAAGACTGAAATTCATTGCCAGAAGACTTGTCATATAAAATGTAGTAAAGTAAGTGTCTTGGAGGCTGAAGGAACTCCCAGGTCATTTCTTCAGGAAAGAATAAACGACACTGGGAATGCAAATATCTGGGAAAATAAGAAAGACTCTTTACTTTTTTATTTATTTATAATACACAGGACTATCTAATGCAAAACTTATAACCTTGCCTTGTGAATATGTAAGGCATGCATAACACACATGACAGCTATGGCATAGATGTCAGGGTAGAGATTGAATCAACACATAGTATTACAATCTCTGTACTTTGACTGAAGCAGCGCAATATTAACTCCAGGTCAAGTGGGCAACATTAATGATGTACACTCTAATCCCTAGAGCTTCAATAAAACAATTACAAAAAAACTTAAAAATCAATACATAAATTGAGTTCTAAAGTTCTAAAAAAATTATTCACATAATCCAAAAGAAGGAATAAGAACATAAAGAGCAGAGAAATGGAAAACAAATAATAAGGAGTTAGATTTAAATTCAAACGTTTTAGTGACAGAAAATGGACTCAATATTCCATTGAAGGAGGCCTTACAAATTCAGTGATTAACAAAAATAACAGGGCTGTTTTTCTCTGTCTTTTACCTTCTTCTTTGCTTAGAATCAGTCTTCTTGCTGGTGAAAGAAAACAACTCTGAAGCAAACCACTAAGATCAGAAGTCAAGCTGCTAAAGCCAGATGCCCCGCCCATCCAACAATGCACCTGCCCAGGTGCACACCAGTAGACCCTCTCCCTCCCAAATCCCTTTTCCTGTCTCCCCTTGGGGCCATCTGGACCTGAGAGCCCTCCCAATCTCCTTCCCAAAGCCTTCAGGTCATTTTCTTTTCCCCTTTGCCCTGTAAAAAGCCCTCACTCCACTTGGGGGTTGAGATGGGCATTTAGGATAAGTCCACCAAACCCCAAGTTATGGATAACTTGAATGAAAGTCTTGTCCTCTCAAAATCAATCTTGTTCTCCGTGATTGGCATTCAGAGGTGACCATTGCTAAGAACCTGGTACTAACACAATGAAAAAAGTAGAGATGACCAAAACAGAATAAAACAAAAGAATAGCTATGTGCTGTGAAACACACTTCAAATCTAATGACGAGCTGAAGCTGAGCAGAAAAAATATGCCTTGAAAATAGAAGATGCCAGACAACTGAGGTGACTTTATTAATCTTAGATAAAAGAGACTTCAAGATAGAGTTGACCACAATAATAAAAACATATCAACATGACTAAAGTTTCTGCTTATCAAAAAGAGAGCAATAATAAATGTATATGTCCCCAATCATAGAAATTCACAATACATGAAGCAAAAAATGACAGGGTTAAAGTGAGAAATAGAACTTTCCATAATCATAGTTGGATATTTTAGTACTTTTTATTGGCAATTAATGAGCCACTAGGTAATATCAGTAACGTCATAGATAATTTGAACAGTATTAATCACTGTGACCTGAGTAATATGTGAGATTATAATACACAATGACACTCCAAAATGCTGGTAGTAGTTTATTTCCTAATCTGGATAGTCATGTGAATGTGTTGACTTTGTTAAAACATTTTTGAGTTGTAGAGTAATTGTGCATTTGTATATGTATTATGATCTGATTTTATATGGGTACATTAAAAATCCTTACAGTGGCAGCAGTGTATTGATTGAAAGCCCTGGAAGCAAGAAGTTCAGGAGAAATTATGTATAGATCATGTGAGAGACAAAGAGATCAGATCTGTGCAAACACTGAAGGAAGGAGAAGTGACAGCAAGTTTTAATCCATTTGCTGGGGAGGTATCAGGAAGAGCAGAGACAAAGATGACCTCAGAGTTTGGACTCGGAGCTGTGTGAGACTTGTGTTGCTCCCGATTCAGAGGATGCAGAGGAAGTCCTCTTTCTTGATCTGCCAAAGCTCTAACCTCATCACCCTCAAGTACTTACCAATTTGTTCTTCCTATAGCTTATTAATACTTGCCCTTATCTTTCTTAAGTCAATACTTTGCAGTTTATTTTTACCAGTAATGCAGCCTTTAAAGATTAACTTAAAAGCAGTATTCTATCTGAAGAAAATGTAAATGTCAAGAATCATATCTTTAGCTGATTTCTTAATTCCTAAAATTAAAAAGAAATTCAGAGAAATATTTCATGGAAAGGACCAGGTTACTGAAAAATTTACCCTTTTAAACAGAAATAAAATAGCAACAACAGTAACAAAAAGACCTTGAGAAAATAGATTTATAATATCTAAAACACTTTCTTGTGGTATTTTTGAGTAATATGATGGTATTTTGACCTCTTTCTTAGTCACAAGTTATCTATCTTAATAGAAATATTTACGGCAAATTTACCAGCTCGTGTTAATCATATAAAATATTTGAAGAAATAAGTATAAATCATAAAAAATGATGAAAGACAAGGGTTTTTGCCTTCTAAAAAATAAACACTAAGTGCCAATTTGGTTTGAATGAAATGATTTTAACACATTGTTGGTGATTCATTTTTCAGAACACTTTCCATTCTATTCTGAGTATATTTTTTTAATTACAAAAACTATAGTCAACAATTCATATTAACATGGACGCCAGGAACAAAGTGAGGAAATATATTAAGAAGAAATGACAAGGACATCCCCAGCAGAGTGCTGTTTGAATAGAGAAAGAGAAGCGCCTTCACTAGGCACTGAGGGGGTCTATTTGTTGTTTCACACACACATTTTGAAAGCCTGCAATTGTGGTTTCAGTATCAAAATAATGAAGCGTCAATGGCATTTCTCCTCATAGTAGAGATTTAATTAAACTACCTCTATAATGATCTGGCTTCTATTAGTGCTATTTCTGACATGAGACCCTTTTACCTTGGTTCTGAATTACATGAAATCTCGTGAATGCTTTCGTTATAAATACTCATCTTGCTTTCTTATGTGTGACATGAATTTCTATGATCATAGGATCACAATTATCTTCTTACTCCTTTCAGAGAAATTGTATAACCCCTTTGATACTAGAAGCTCCAATTGTTTTGCAAACATACTGTTTACCCTTACCAATATGAATCAATGCCCTTATTTGAATTTTAGAAGGATAGCAATTTAGAAGGACAGCTTTTAGACAAAGTATCCTGCAGAAGGAAGTCTAAAATCCTATTTAAGGGAAAACTACAAACACAACAATAGGACTAAGTTCTGGAAATCAAGTCATTTTTCCATAATCAAATAGGCTTTGCTTTATGCAATAGATTAATTTCCTAAATGATTTTTATAAGTGAATTGTTTCAAGTCAATCAGACGTTAACATGGAGACTTATCCCATGGGTAGCAATGAAATCTGTTGATTAAAACCACTGAATTTTCAAAAGGGAAGATAAAATATCTACTCTTCAGAGGAAAAAAAATCACTTTGTGAGTAAGCCAGGGAAGCCTAAGTTTGCAATTTGTCAGAAACATTGTACAAGAGTCACAAAATCCAATGGTTGTAGGACCAAGCAGGAAACAGAATCAATAGACTGAGGTGGGCATAGGACAATGAGCTTGGCAATGAGCTTGGAGTGAGGGTGGACATTGAAGCTACATCTCAGGACTTGCTGCTTCTAAAGGGGCAGCACCTGCTCATATCTCAAACAATGGTATTTGGAATACAAGCCCTTCCTGACCATATCTTCTGAGTGTTCAAGACACAATGGAAAGAATAGGCTTATGCAAAATTTCCTAATATCTTAATCAAAATCTTTTATAATCACTGCCAGAGCAGCCAAGGCATGCTGACTAGTTTAGAACTACAGAACACTATAATGCAATCTCCAGAGAGTAACACACTGTGAAAAAATGCAACCACTCAGAAATTAACCCTTTCAATTATGACACTGAAAAAATAATCCCAAGAGGTTGTTCAGTCCTGAATATCTATGAATGTAGGTCTATAGTCAAGACATGGAAGATGTTCATCAATGAAGATTTACTACATGTGTCAACTCATGACAAACATTATGCTAGGTGGTAGGAACACAACAGTGAACAAGATGCCATCCTTCTTCTTTTGAGGAGATTGGGGGACAAGACCCTTTATCTCATGGCTTTATGTTTCAAAGTAGAATGCTGGGATCTTCACCAGCATAATAATCCTAGACTCTGGTTTCATCTCCTCACTCTTTCCCCATGGGAGTAGAAGTGATTCCCTGCTGGGTGAGTTTTTGAGAAAGACCTGGGAAAATAGAGATGGGCTCCTTTCTCTTCCCTGTCCTTAGACATTCAACTGTCTGCTGTCATCAGCAGCCCTTAGCCTCACGGTGAGGAAATGACATTGTGAAGGGTGTACATTCTGTTCAAGGTATAATCAGAACAGCATTTCTCCTCACCCAGGCAGTACCTTCCACTGCAGTTTAAAAAGTTAAAAAGTTTAAGAAGTTTGTTTCCTCTCTCTCTTTTTCTCTGAAGTCACCCATTCAGGCAGTTACCTGTGCTTCTGACCAACAGGTTACAGATGGGAGGCACCCATGACTCCTTCCTCAGAATTCAGGTGACAGTTGCAAACCCCGAGTTTCTGATTGTCTGTAAGTCAGAGGTTCCCAGGATACCCTCCCAGTTTCAGTTAATATGCTAGAACAGCACACAGAACTCAGGAAATCTCTTTACTCTTCAGTCTCTTAGAGGCTGGCTATGGCCAGGGCCCACAGTAAAGCTATGGCAGAGTGGGGCTAAACAGAAGCAACAACAGCAGTTTTTGACTTGTCAGTTATTTTTCAGAATGACCTAGAATGGAGACAGCCTAAGCTGAGATTGAACAGAGAAACAGGGATGCTGATGCCAATTCCTTTGACTTAAGAACTTTCCCCAATAACCCTAAGTCCAATCTGACTTAAACTAATTTGTAGTGTCTAGAGATCCCAACCTTGTCCCTAAACAGACCCTTCCTCATTAACATATAATCAGTATGTCAACTTCCAAACCCTCTAACCATGACAGATCTGATGCTGACAGCAAATGGTGCAAAAGAAGTGACAACCTTATCCCCAGAATTCTCTGCCTATTCCCAGAAAAAATTAGCATAACTGCACTGTGTACCCACCCCTCCCCTACCTCCCCCATTGCTTAAGTTTTATATAAACCCCATGCCCTAGCCAATCCATGAGTTTTCCCTAGGGTGCCCCTGCAGTCCTATAACTTTTAGCCTTAAACTTTCTCCTTTCCTTCAGATCATTGCATATTAATGAGGCCTTATTTTATTCTTGATGTGAGGTTCTCAAGAGTTATTTCCACAGACATGATCACTGATTTATTACCAACAATATAATTTAGGAACAGCCACATGGAAGAGATGCACAGGAGAAAGCATGGAGGAAGGGGCACAGAGCGCCCAAGCCCTCAACAGGGCACCATTTTCCTCCAGGTAAAATCCCCTCCATTTTGATAATCTGTGGAGAATTCATCACAGATGTCTGATTAACTACATCACTAGCCACTGATAGTTGAATTCAACTTCCAGTCCCTCTTACCTACCCAGTCTAGGATTGGAACTGGATGTTCCAGCCTCTAAATAGGTTATTTTTCTTAGTAAAATAAGTCTCACCCTTAGGTCCTTCTCAAAGAACCACCTCATTAGCATAACAGAAGCCATCTTGTTTCATTTTCAACACTCAGGAAACCCTCTGGCTTTTGGGAGCTGTGAGCCAGGCAATGTGGATGAAGACCATATCTATAGAAGACACATATATTTTGGTCATCTGAATGACCAAAATATTTATGTTTTATAAATCACAATATAAACCACAACATCACCTTCTTTATGTAAACTCTCTGGTCTGGTTCAAAAAAATCTGTCTTCCAGTTACAAGTGGCAAGCACCCAATCTCACTGGTGATGATTTGAAGAAAACTGCAATTCGAACAAGTTCTAAGGGAAGAGATCACACAATCAAACACAAACAATGGCTGCCATTTATTGCAGCCTTACAATAAGTCTTATGAGCACTGCTTTAAGTACTTTTAGATCTAATTTCTTTGATCATCACATTAGCCCTAGTATATCCCCCATTCTAGAGAAAATTGAGGGGAAGAGGAATAGAGAATTCTACAAGTTGCCAGGATTACCTAACTCCTTAGTGGAAGTGCTGTGATTTTAACCAAGAATTCTGCATCTTTGTTAAAGAGAAAAAACAAAAAATGTTTTATTGTGATAATCATTTCAATAATGTTAAAGTGGTAGTGTCTCAAATGCTGTTTATTGGTAAAACTAAATAAGGACTATAAAGGGCTGCTTGATTTAGCTGTAAGAAAGTAATCATTGACCTTGGTGTTTTTAAGTTTAGGGAAGAATGAGGGCAGTTACAGAGCTTAAGAGTGAAAACCGAGAAGTTGAGGGAAAGACACTTTATGAGGAAAAACTAGAGGTGCACATAAATTTGAGGGAGTACAATTTGTTTTGTCTTGCTTTGACATGGTTTTAATTTGAGAATGAATAGGACATGCCTAAATACTGATGGGGAAAGAACCACTAGAGAAAAGGTTACCCAAGGATAAAAGGAATTGATAAAAACCTCAGAAGTAGCCTCAGTCTTAGGAGATCTTAGGAATGGTTTTCCTGGGTAGTTTTGGGCCTAAAATAAGCCAACAGTAGAGCATAAATGTGAGGTCATGAAGACAAGTCAAACATTCAGTAATGACTTTTTTCAGAACTATTCAGCTACGAGTCAGAAATTTATCATGAAAACTATACCTCTTATTGGGTTAAAACATACACACACACACACACACACACACTCTCTCTCAGACAACAAACAAAAACCAGTTGCCCAGCAGTATCTTTATCCTCTGTCCTTCAAGAAGTAGAAGCCAAGGAGATTCAGAAACACACATAAGGGTTTCCATTTGACAAAATACAAAGTTCAAGGCAGCTTTTGCTTTGAAAATCAGTTGTTTTTATGTTCTAAAAGATCTAAGGCTGTTAAATGTAGTGGCAATATGCAAGGGGAAAGAAACCACTTAAATTCTGTTATAGTTCTACTAGTGGAAGCATTGTTCAAAGCACGTACTGTGGATAAGCTCCTTGATTTTCCTTACAGAGCAGTGTTTACCAGAGAGGAAAAACACTGATCTTTGGCTCATCTTGGACAAATGGTACATTGCATTTTAACAAGGCCTATTAAAATTTGTTTTATTTTCTTATTTTTTAGGCATGTTGTGTATCATTATTATTTTCCTATGTTTTGCTGTGAGGTGATTTTTAAAACATTGTCCGTGCATTAAAATGATGCACCAGCCCCCAGACCCCCATCCCCACAGCTGTAGCTCAGGCTACAGGCTATAAAAGCCATGAAACTGGGTTTGGGACCCGGGGCTGGAAAAAACAAACAAACCAATAAAATGATGTACTAAGGCATAATATGTAAAGCAAACCAAGAAGGTATAATATAATTTATAAAAACTCCTTTGAGGAGTTATTTCCTGTTACTTTAAGCATTGACTACCTTACATGCTAGGTATCTGCATATTTTCCTGGAATTTTTTTTTTATGTTCAGTCTCAAGCATGTTTTATGTAGAGTAGATACATAATAGCTATCAGCTTATATTTTTATCTAATATTATCTTTTATTCTGTTGAACTAACATTGCACTAGAGCATTACGTAAGTATAAGGTATGTATCATTATAAATCAAATTTCTAAATTTTTGTTTGATGTGATTCAGTTTAATGAATTAATCACGTTTTAAAAATGAAACCCCTGCTCTTTCGTTTGGTTTGGTTTTGTGTTTTACTTATAACTTCCAGAAAGAGATCTTAGCCAGAAAGGAAAAAGAAATTCCTAGCAGATGTCACAGAAATTGTACAATTTTCCCTGCCCTGCCCGTAAGTATTGATCAATTCTAAGAGCCTCTCCATACTTGTCTCTTTAAGATTTAATTGTGCCTTGTGTCTTTTTCAAGTTGCCGTCTTAGAGTTTAACCTCTGGTATAAATTTTAGATCTAAGGTAATTAATCATTTAACAGCTTCCACATTTGCCATAGGCTGAGGTTCATGGGCTCAGGAAGCTTTGACAGCTACCACACTTCATTATGAAGGGCACAGAATTCAAGTTCTGCAGGGGCAGCCCTGAGCCCAGTGGTTTTGGAGAGCTTCAAGAAGGAGACGCTATTCTCAATATGAAGCCTAGAATGAGAACTGCTGACTTCCCACATCCTTGTTAAAAATTTGTCTTTCTAGCTGTGTGGAGGTTTGCTCAAAGGAGCAGAAACAAAACTCCAGGTTTTTTTGATGACCCACTCCCCGTGGGTCATCAAGGGTGTGCTCACATGCTGCTCTACTGCACTTGAACTTGGAGAAAACACCAGTCAGGGTTCAGGCAGGAAATGCATGAAACAGGCAAACTGAGTAAGGTGAGGAGAGTTCAAGAAAGGGACTGTTGACGAAGGTGTGGGCAGGATGAAGGGAAACCACAGCACCACAGAATTAGCAAGAACTAGGTGCCAGCACCATTCACAAACCTGAAGGTGTGAGAAGATGGAGAGGTTAGCAGAACCCAGAGACAGAAAGAGCTGTTTGGAGAGGGCTACCAGGGAGGAGCATTATCCTTTGGTCAAAATGACGCAGTCAATTCACAACCACTTCACTGGGAGGGAACAGGGAAAATAAAGACCCTGACTTCACTACCTGCCCAGACTGCTGCAACTTCTGGCACTGCTTTTATCAAAACCTATTTGTAACTCATGGACAAGGAAGCTTATTAATGGTGGTCAGAGTTCTAGCACGCAAGACAGGAAGGAGAGGTAGTCTGTCCACAAGGTTTGGAACTGAATACCTGGCTCCACCGTTAAGACACATGTCTGTTACACAGTGTAGCGCAAGTGCATGAGATAGTCCAACAGAGGCAGCTCTTAGGAGCAGCTGGACATTAGGTGTCATCATGTGTCACAACTTTGTGGGGGATGGAGGTAGGGGAGGCCAAGGCACCAGCCACGGCAGTCATGTCCTGAGCTCCAGCTATGGAGTCCCAACTGTTTACTGCTCCGATTGCTACTCCTCTATTACTTCTGTTCCTGCTTAAAGTATTGAGAGCAGCTTCTCTTTACAGATTTGAACTTGGACCCTAAATTACGACATTAAGCAAAAACTTTGTACTTTCCTGGCCTGAAGGAGTTTGGATGTATTCTCCACTTTTCCACTTGTTCTCAGTCTTAGTAGCTGTTATACCACTGAATGCCCTAGAGGACCAGTTATTAATACTAAGATTTGAAGTGCTCACACACGAAATGAGCTTCTGGACATGATGCTCAGAGTTTATGATAGTCTGGTCATAACTGTGCCTTGCTCTAAATAAAGGTGAGATTTTGGTAAAGTGTGGGGGAAAATACAATCTTTTGGAGAGTGATAAATATCGGCAAGGCATACTAATCCATGACAGATTGGGAATAAACATAAAAACGACTCCTTTAGTACAGAACTTTGTCGTGTGGAGTGCTATCCCTTTTTTCAGATAAGGAAACTAAGGTGCAGGTAAACCCTGGTGGCCGAGCGGATAAATCCACTGTGGTGTAGTCAACATGCAGCCCAAGGACCTGGGTTCCTGACCCATGGGTGTGGGGTGGGGGGTAGGAGGATGGGGTGAATAGGTAGGGAAACAACCAAAATGAGCAACTAAATACAATAGAGTACTTCTTCCTCCTCTCTCCCCTGCCTGCCTTTAAAAAAAGAAAAGAAAAGAAACTGAGATACAGAAATATTAAGTGCATTCCCATAATACAGTAAGGGGTGAACTCAGAATCTGAAAAGTAGTTGCCTCCAAAATCATAGTTTTTATTCCATCCTATCCCACCATCCTGTGTGGCTTTATTTCATCATTCTCTTATGCAGCGTCCGTAAAAACAGAAGTTCATAGGAAACACTTTCTCAAAACCCAAAACCCTCACTCCCAAAACTACACTTTGAGCAAATTAGCACGTACTACCTAACACTACCTGTTTTAGTGGTGAGTAATAAGCAATGTGTTAAATCTCTATCTCTCTCTCTCTCTTTTAACTTGAATCATCTCAATTAGCCCAGGAATTTCGTTAAGGTAAGAGATAGCTGTTGTCAGTTACACTACCCTATACATGACCAAGCATTGTATATGTTTATAGACTCATATGTTTGTCTTATCTTCTCTAAAAGTAATTTCGATTGCCTATTTTGATCTATTTTTGACACAGATTTGTTTGGCTCACAGTCCTAATAATAGAAAACATTTCTAGTTGCTGCTTTATCATCCAGTCCTTCAACAAAAAAATGTCTCTCTTTAAGTTCACGACCACTTATCTCAAGTGGGTCCTTAGGCTCCCCCTCAGACACATTCATTTCCCCTTGTTCATTCCCTCTTGGCCTCCTCTGGATGCTTATTTCACACTGTCTGTGCTTTCATCACATTGAGCTGATGAGCTTGGTTCCATTTCATAAGAAAAGAGATGCTGTCAGGTGAAACCTTCCAAAATCCCTCCTCAGCATGGACCCAGCTAACTGCACATGTATCCCTATATCTTGCCTCTCAGGCTTTTACTATGCACAATTCATGCATCTCCTTTTAAAATAAACTCCACTCTCCAAGATCTGTCCTTTCTTATTTAGTTCTAGAAATTACTTGCAGCTGAACTCCACCTTCTGTATAAATTTTCCTGCTTCATAGTATTTTCTCATCAGTATATGCTAAGTAGCACCCATCTCTTCAAGCAGTTGCCTTCAACTCACATTTCCAGGAACATCTTTTCTCTGTTATTTTTTTTATAGAAAATCTCACAGAATTGTCTCTGCTCTGTCTCTAACTTATCCCTTCCCATGTCCTCTCCACAGCTCTTGTCAAAGTCTTTAAGACACTTCACGTACTAAATCCGAAGGTCACTTCTCTGTCTTCCAATCAGAATCAGGTGGCGCAGATATTAGCCCTGCCTTTGGAAGCACTGCTCCACTAGGTTTTCCTTCTATATCCACATCGATTTAATTGGTTGCCCATCTCAATATTCTCTCCTGATTCCTTCTACTCTCCCAGAATTCCAAGAGGTAGAGGGCCCCCAGTTCTTTTTTTCATATTTTTTCTCTGTCTACTCTCATTCACCAAATGAATTTACCCAGTCTGACATCATATACATTTACCTATTTATTTGTAAATTTCATGAGGATACTGACCTGGTCTGTTCCCTCTCTCCATCTCCTGCACCTCCTCTCAAGCTGAAGAACCAGTACTGGAAGATAATACTTAAATTATTTTGCCTGCCTATCGACTTCAATATTCTTTTGTGCAGACTCTGAACACACCAGGGCTCTTCCACTCATCACCAACTGCTAAACACAGAGAATGGGATTCAATCTTGAGAGGAAGAGGCTTTTATTCAAGTTATCGATAACTTGGGGGCTTGGTGACTCCTGTTCAAAAAGAACCATCCCATTCCCCAAGTGGGGTGAGGGCTGTCAATGGGACAAGAAAGAAGGGGATAACCCCAAGAGGATGCAGGACAGGGATCGAGGAAGGAGAGAGCCAACTGTGTGCACCTGGGCAGGGCAGTTGCTTTGCTGTCATTGATGAGCGGTATCAGGCGCCTTCATCATCAGCAGCTTGACTTTTGATCTTAGTGCTTTGCTTCAGGGTTTATATATTGTCACCAGCAATAAGACTGAGTCGAGGCAAATTTCAAGAAAGAGGAAAAAAAATAGTGGTCTTATTAGTTTTGTTAGTCTTCGAATTTGTAAGGTCTCCTATAACTCCACATTTATTTCTGTTACTATTCCCTTTCCCCTACACCATTTTGCTACATAAACAGCACTCAAAACACAACCAGCATGTTTCATGGGACTCACCTCACCCACAATCTCATACAGAAGCTTATGTCTGTCACCATGCAACCATATCTAGCAGGGTTGATAAGCAGGTCAAGAAATGCACACTCAAGAGCCTGTGTCTGAATCAATGAACAAGGTGGGCAATGTCTTGTGACTTCCTTATTTTCCAAGACCAGACACCAGATCTGTGAATGAAGACACTTTCAGGATGACTCCAGCCCCAGTCACCACCTGACAGACACCCGAGAATAAATGAGTTGATCCCAGACTTATAGCAACACTGATATCTGCTACTGTTTTGAGTCACTGAATTTAGGTGCTTTTGAGCACATATATAGACAACTGATACAGCAATGCTAAAATGAAAGAAACGTACAGATGTGTATGAAGGACACATTAAAATGACACTGAGAAGCACAGAAGAAGATTTGAATTAGCAAAAATTATATTCATGCATAGAAAGATTCAATATTACAGAACTATTAATTCCCCCCAAATTAGTTCATAAATATTAAAGCCAATAACATTTCAAGAAGCTTTTTTTTCTAGTTTAGAGGTACAGATTTTTAAAGTTCACCTGGAAAAATAAACAAAAATAACCAGGGAATTTCTGAAAAAGTATTTTAATGTTGTGAAGTATTGAACTATCTTATAAAGTGATAGTAATTAAAACATCGACATCATTTTACATGAATAAATGGAGTTATCAACTTGAGAGAGGAGAGTCTATTAAAACACCCAAATACTTACGGGAATAAATGATAAAGACTACTTTGAAAATTAGGAAACAATGAATTACATAATAAACTATGTTTAGACATTAATACTCATCTGAGAAAAATAATATAGAATTTCCTCTTTTTATGTTAATGAATAGCTCAGATATATTAAAAATTAAAACATATGCAAAGAAAATACAAAGGTACTATGCAAAGTCTTGGAAAAATATTATATGTCAAAGTTCCTTTTCCTTCCTTCCTTTCTTTCTTCCTTCCTTTCTTCCTTTCCCTCCTTCATTTCTTCTTCCCTCTCTTTAAAAACAAACCAAAAAACCATCACAGTTCTCCTTTTCAACTCTTTAATTCCCAGTTCCTGTCTCACAAAGACAAATAATTGTTATAACCTAGAGTCTAAATGTACAAAAAGGATACAGACTAGGGAGTAGTTTTCTTAACATTTAAAGAGTTGCTTTATATAAATAAGAAAGGACACAAGTCAATCAAAAATGAGCAGAGGACAGGGGTAGAAAGTTACTCATTGGCATATGAGAGGATGCCCAATCTCGTTCATCAGAGAAATGCAAACAGGAACCATAGGTGCCATTTTTCGCCTCATATAAACACTCCTAATTCCCTCACACGCTCTCCTTCCATCAGTCTAGTCAGCAAAAAAATGAAACATGCAATCCTATCTGCGCATTTCTTGCTTACATCAATGGTCAAATATTACTGCAAAAAAACACATAAATCTTCCC
Organism: Solenodon paradoxus; assembly: GCA_004363575.1. Classification (NCBI taxonomy): domain Eukaryota; kingdom Metazoa; phylum Chordata; class Mammalia; order Eulipotyphla; family Solenodontidae; genus Solenodon; species Solenodon paradoxus. The sequence continues at coordinate 138,512 of RJWH01003261.1, read as the reverse complement.
ACTTGCTTTAAATCTAGGACTCTATCTCAGAGTGATCTTTGGCATCACTTATCAATTCTAACACATTCGACTAGAATTTTTAATTTTTTTAACTCTCTGAAATACACTATTTCACACTTAATTCTTCTTCCTCAGTCTTCCTGCATTCCCTACCCTGTATCCTGACTTGTTCATCAGTATGGACCTGGGATACAACTAGTATATATTTCACTGAATATTTCACTCTTCACCATTCCCCTTAAAGTCTAGCCACACTGGTCTGCTTTCTGTTCCTTACATATCAAACCCATTTCAGTCTTTAGTCTTTTACATGAGACATCTCTCTACTTGCGAAGCTCTTGACTCATCCTGGACATTCAGATAGCATATTTGATGGCACCTCCTTAGAAAGGTCCTTAAAGGGAGCCATCAATCGCTCTGTTCTATTATATCCTTGTAATGCTGCTGGTAGCGTTAATCAATAGCTGATAGTCTTCTTCATTCATCACTAGATTATTTGTTTGCTATCTATCTCCTGCCTCTGAATGTAAATTCCATGACAACAGAAAACTTGTTCATCTTGTTCACCAGTATAGGTCTGGAACAGAACTGGTATATATGCATAATATGTGTATTATATGCATACCTATTATATATACATACATAATATTTGCATATATTATGTATATATAGTAGTTATATTTTTGAAAGAATGAATGAATGCAGTCATTGTATTTTTTTAAATTAATATGAAAAAGTAACACTGTTACTTAAGAACAGGCTAACGATATAAGGATATAAATTAGTGTGGAAGGAGTTTATTAGAACACTTTCTTAGGATTGATAATTATAAGAGAAGAAAAGGAACTGGGTAGAAGGAAAATTTGGCTGCAATATAGTCACAACAGAAGCCTCAGTCAGGTTTCAAGACAGTTCTGAACCTGGGATGACCCTACAGAGTTTTCCTAGGTTGAGGCAGAGAGGCCAGAATTTTGTGTATCGACCAATCATCACATGCAGGACCTGAGAAGGGGATATGAGCCAGATGCCTCCTTTCAGTCAAGGGTAGTTTTCAGAGAGGGGTTGGCATCACTTTCAACAGCTGCAGAAGACACGTCCTTCACACTGGAGTGGGAACTTGTGACACACAGATCCATTTCTTCCAACAAGTTCTGAGAACAGCTTCTACAGGAGTCTGGTGGGCCTCTTTCCCGAAGGACGCTAGTGGGCCAGTGACAGTCCTTTCTACTGCAGTTGTTCTTGGCTCCACAAAAAATGTTCATTATTTTCTTCCTCTGATATTCACTCTAGATGCTTGTCATCAGTAGTAGTAATGTTGGTCTTGGTGGCTTACCTGCTGGGATAAACCGGGCATTCAGATTTTACCTAAGCCCATGCTCCCTATGCAGTGCTTATGTTGAAGTTGCTGCATTTGTCCATTTATTGTCAAAATTAGGCAAAAGAGTACCCGAAGACACCCAAATAGTTCACTGTAATGCTAATGATACTCCACCTGTCACTGCCATGTCACAACCTCTTCTTGATGGTTGGGTAACGTGTGCCTCCCGGGATGGTGATTCCTTTTCTTGTCTGCAAGTCTTTGGTATGAGGAACCTGAAAAGCCTGGGCACCAGACACAGATCAAATTTCAGTGGGATTTTTGGGGAGTCCTTTATTATGACAAATTTATGAAATTTTACTGGGCCCTTATGATTTGGTAGGTCTGATATAACATAGCTCATGATGGACAGACACACTTCTTGTCTCTAGTAAGGAACTGTTTTGAGAAAGACCTGTAATTATCTGTCCTGAATGTCATGACCTTACTCTGGAACCTTAAACATCTATAGGGCAATTCTTTTATTGTAAGAAACTTCATAAGAAACTTCCCACCCAGAGTCCATCACTGTCATACACTCTGCTGTGTGTGTAGCCATTGACCAGACAGCTTCCATTTCAGTCTTGACCCACTGCAGAAATCTTTCCTGCCTTAGACCACATCTAAGCTAACAGTTTTTCATGTCATCTCCGTGTATGGCCAGAGCAATAATTCTAGTGGGAAATATCATTTCAAAGCCCAAAGAGGAAAAAATAAAGACATTGTGCTTCTGTCTTTGTGGAGGGAAATGGCAAATGCAAATATTTTCCTTTATTTTGAGAGGATGTTCCAGCATTCCCAGACCATTTGAGTCCTAATTTCATTGATGTTTCATACTCCTGAATTTTCATAGCCTGTATCTCCCATTTTCTGGAGCATATATGTCTTACTAAAGAACCCAAAGTACTTGCCACTTCTTGTTCAGTTGGTCTAATTATCATGGTATCATTGACATAGCAGGCGATTTCTTTGGATACATTATGACAGAGGAAAGGAGAACTTATGTAGCCCTTGGGCTAGATTACTAGTGTCTACTGTAGTATTTGTTTTTTTTTTAAGGAAAGTTGCAGATAGGAATGAAGATGAGCAGAGGCAGGAAGAGAGAGGAGGAAGAAGCATTTTATTCATCTTATTTAGTTGTGCATTTTGGTTGTTCCTCCATTCCCCGGATGCAAACCTGAGACCTTGGGATGTCTGTGAACGTGCCCCATTCCTACTCCACCAGCCACACCACTGTTGTGCATTCTAAGTGTTGTGATCTATTTCTGATCCTCCTTTTTATGGGGATAAAAATAATGCTTTTGGTAGGTCAGTGGACCCATTTCATGTTCTGGGGTTACATTAATTTGCTTTAGCAAAGACACTCTAGCTGGTACAGCACATAAATTGGAAGTACTAACTGGTTGACTTCGTGATAGTCATCCTCTAGGTCTGTTTGCCTTCTGTAGAAGCCAAGCTGATGAATTTCATGTAACTATAATGTGGTCCGCAGCTCATTTATTCCTTAAGTCTTTAACAGTGTCACGAACCTCTGCCATGACATGCAAGATGTGGTATTAGTTCTGAGTTACTATCGTGGTTGGGGAGGGGCAGTTTCAGAAGCTCCCACCTAGTCAGCTAACTCTGATAGCTCTGAACTCCACAGGACAAGGAACTAATGTGGGGGTTCTGTCCACTCCTAACTATGTCCATTCTAATTATATTTGGAGACTATATTATGGACAAGACTCATATATTCCTCTCCTCTAATTTGGAGGTCATAAAGACACTTTAGTTAACTAAGTATCAATGTCAACTGAATTCTAAGAGTCTCTGAAATATTTGCATATTCTTCTCTCAGCGTATGTTTCTAACAGTAGCTAACGCTAAATTCCTTTGAGAAGGACTAGGAGCATCAATGCCATTAACATTTGCTCTGGTGGTGCAGGGTCTTTCTTCCTTGACTTTGGCCTCTCTTTTAATGAGTAGGTTTTGGATCAGAAAGCCAGCTCAGGTTCCGAGCAACACACAGTTACTCTGACTGGGGACGCTGCTATTGGCGTCCTTCTCATCCATCCTTGATTTCTTTTGGCTGTATACATTGAGCAATATCTATGTTGACTGCCCCTTTCCCTTTCCCCAAGGAATGCCATCTTCTACAGCCATCTCCATAGTTCGTTGTGGCTCAGGCCACTCTACTTACCACTCTGAATTTCTTTCTTATGATGCCTGCCTTGGCTCTGAGAGTGAAGTGTTGCCTCCTGGTCCCTACTATTTGGGATCCTATTATCTCTATTGTCAGTAATGAGCTCAGTATCTCCTACCATCAGCCCTGCCTTCTGTCATGGTGAACCATTTGCTCCAGTGATGCTGGCTCCTGTCTAACCTACACAATCCTCATCACTCGGAGAACCCAGGTCTCCTTTGCCCTCTCATTGAATGTGCTCCTTTGTTTAATAGCTTTTGCTGGACTTCATAGAGACCTGCTTTAGCTTTCCATTTCCTCTTGTCTTTTATCCCTTTTCCATCATCTGCCACAGTAATTCTGGAATTTCTATTTTACTTAAAAAGCTGTTGACTTTTTCCAAACGTCTAAGTGTCATTCTAGTGATGCTTTAGCTGAGTCTCTCAAGATGTTAAACCTTGCTTCCTTCCCAAGAAGTTCTTTTCCACTACCAACATGCAGTTCTCATGCGAGTTTAGGCACAGACAGGTTGGCAAAGCTCCTCACGTGACACTCATGGGCATTCAGGGGTGAGAATTGGGTAGAATAGCCAGGTGTGTTGGTCCTCAGTCACCCGTGCTTCCACCTTCACGCACAACGGGATTTCGAGCAGTAGATGCTGTTTGATACATTTCCCAGGATTAGGGTCTCTAAAATGCAAGGAATGATGGAGTAGATGAGGCGCCAATTGCAACTTTGTGCTTAGTTCTGTCAAATAATGTTTCTTCCTTTAAAATAAAATAAAAAATCTGTGTAAATTGTTCTCATCCATCCTATCTTTCCAGTAGCAATGTGCTCTACTTTGATCACAAAGTTGGTTTACTTTCTGAATTACATGTTGCCCTTTGAAGTCCCTATGAGAAGTTGTATACTTTCCCTATGGGCGCTGTATCAAAGAACCACAAACTGGATACCTTAAATTAATAGTTTGGGATGCTGTAAGTCCAAAATAAAAGTATTTGGCAGAGTTTTGCTCCATTTGAAACTTTAGGAGAATCATTCCTTGCCCCTTCTAGTGTCTGGTGGTTTGTCATCAATCTTTGTCTAAAAGCTACATAACTCCATCTCTGCCTTCATGGTCACATGGGGCACTCACCTGGTACATCTCTGTCTTCGTGGGGCTGTCTTCTTAGAAAAACACAAATCATACTGGAATAGGGATCCAACCTACTCTTGCTTGACCCCATTCTAATCACATTCTCGGTAAACTTCCAAATTCAGTCACATTCTAAGGATCTAAAGATTAAATCTTCAAAATACCTTTTGAAGGGAGGGAGAACAGGACCCATAAAAGTGGGGTTGGTGGAGAAGAGGATTTAATCAGTTATGACTCTGAGAGGCACCCTTCTGTCTACCCCCACGCATATTTCAAAATAAAGCACATCTAAGTTTACATGCTGAAATTTTGTCCAAACTTTCATTTGGAGAAAGAGTTTCTGAAAACAAAAAATGTACACATGCTTCTACATTCACCAAAATAGCTTCTTATTTAAGAACTCAGAAACTGTAGCTATGTGACCTGGGTTTGAATCTCAGCTTTGTGATCTGGGTAAATTTATATAACTTCTCTAAAACTCATCTTTCTATTTGTCAAATGTGATAACTAGTTACCATCTTCTAAAGATTGCTATAATTATTAATTAAGACAATCCAAAAATGGTTTAGCACTATGTCCGGCACGCCAAAGAACTCCATTGTCACTGCTAGCTCTTGTTAATATTTTATCTCCCACTGTTGAAAGTCTGATCAATGAGTATATTGCAAGGACTCTAACCAGGATGTGTTAGGTGACAGTAAGTGTCAAGTAGATGTCTATAAATGATTGAGTAGATTTCATAAGTAGATTTCATACAAATGAATCATATGAATAAAATGAGAGATCCTGACTCGGGAAAGGAATCCATGAGCTTTGTAAGTCTTACTACACAGACACTGTCGAACTCCATTCCTGCTGACAAAGGCACCCTGCCTACCAAATGCTGAGAAACACTGGAAAGGAATTGGAAACAAAGAGAAAACCACTCTGGCTCCCAGGTAAGGATGGCCCCTGGCCTCTAAGAAAAGAGATAATAGGTGAGTGAGGAAGCAGTCAAAACCTCAGTAGAGTGAATGAATGAGGAGCAGAGAGAGAGCAGTCTAAGGTGGCTCCACTCTCAGGATCTGCAAGAGACACCCCTGAAATCGCAGGACTCTGAGAGTTAGTCCTTTCTAAGTTCAAAGACCACAGAGTTTTCTGCCTATGCATATAAAAGTGCTGTTTTAATGTTAAGAGAGAGGAAGAAGTTGTTTCAAAGAGAAAGAAAATAAAGTTGATGTGAGTCAGAGAAAAAGTCCTGCTATTTCTCTGAGGTTCTTTAGAGGCTGGGCGAATGAACAAATTAATATTAAGCATGATTAATAAAAGAAAAGTGCAAATTTAATAGCAAAGTATGTAGAATATACATGGTGGAGATTCTGAGGTAGCTGGCCCAGACCCACATTTCTATCCTGAGCTGAGGCCTGGAAAGGGGATCTGGGGTACCAGGGGAGAGGAGCGGGGTTGCCAGCATCTAGGAGACAGGTTTCTTAAGGAGCGTTATTTACAGTAAGATATTTTTGGATTAAGAGCTCCCCAATTGCATTCTTCTAGAGAATAGGGACAAAAGACATTTCTGGATTAGGAGAACTGTGGAGGTCCAGAGTCAGGAACTGGCTTCTTTATTAGGGAAGGACTGAAGAGAGAGTTTCTCCTATCCTCGTGGGACTGTTCTCCACTGTCCTTAGCTCTTCGTACCACAATGGAGCACCCACAAGAGACTAATTCTGAGAACTTGGGGTGTTCTGCTTTAGTCCCCTCACTGACATGTGAGGAAAATAATTTCAGTAGCGAGGAAACCAAGGCCAGTGAAGGAAAGCGACCACTTCCAGCTCACACAGCTGGCAATGGTCAGAGCTGGTCACGAACTCACTCAGCCACTTCCAGTGCAGCAGGCAGACACAGGAGCCATCGAAAGACTGTGCCAGGGATCCCAAATATTTTAGATGTGGAAAAAAATTCCTTGTAATAGGGTTTAACGTTAAAAATAATGGTAGGAAAAAAAGCTTTTAAAAGCATACATTTCCAGACGTATCAATGAACTTTTGATGGAAAAATGTATTCTTTTTCTTTTACATGGTTTTGTCTATATCAAGTACAGCAGCCTAAATGTTATTAGTTAATTAAGTATGAGGATTTGAACTCAGTTACAGCTAGACAGATGGCTCTGTATAGACTGACCTCTGTTCTGGTTTTGGGTGGGTTTTTGAGTAGGTGGCAAAAGAAGTTTGTCTTCAGGCCCTTTGAATATAAAGAGAGGCAAGCAAAGGGATGATTTAAACAGCAACATTACAGGAGCCTGGGGGAATATTCAGAAAGGCTCCTCTCAAGTCTTTCATCTAGTAGATGGGATGAAGGGAGGAGCCTGCTTTTTTAAATTAATACATTCTCACACAGTCTTTTCACAGAATTTGGCAAAATATATTTTGACTTCCATTTGTGCAAGTTCCTCTCCAGCAGAGGGGGTCCCAGAAATGCCTTCTTCTGTACTAGGTAGTGCACACCTACGACAGCTCTGCACTGTGATCCACGCAGGAGCTAGCTCTTTGGTTTTTCAGTGCAGGTCTACGAGGCAGGTTATTACTATTCCCGCTGTTACTCGTAGACTTACCGTAGCTTTTAGAGCCGCACCCAGGACCAGCCGCAGTATCACCAGGCAAGGGAGGGGGGTTTCAGGTCCGGGCCTTAGAGTGGGACACAGACTGTCACACCTCCTGCACCCACGCCTGGCAGTTTGCAGCTAGTCTGTTGAGTCGGCTGTTTGTTCAGATTAACTTTTAGCAAACTGTGATTGAAACTGGGACAGAATTTCAAACCAGGCAAGCCAACATTGCTAAGCCAGACGCTTCCAGTCAGACCAGGACATTTGATAACCCCACTAGTAAGGAAACAGCAAGGAAGAAATAGTAAATAACATGGGAAAAAAGACCAATGAATTTGAATCTAGATTTCCCTGACTCCAAAGCCCGTGCTCTTCTCAAACACACCCTGCTGTCTTGCTAACGTTTTCTTCTTCTCGTCTTCATGTAAGTCTGCGCAAATGTCTTTTAAAATAAGCTTGTCCTCCTCTTTTATGCTCCCTTGTTGTTTTCTCCATTTCTTTTCTTGCTATGAGATCTTGCCAGAAGCCAGTCCTGTTGATACCGCTGGAAGTCTCTCAGTTTTCTCGGCTGCGAGTAACTGTCTAAGGAAAAGATTTACCCTAAAGCACAGACACTAAAGTAAAGTCTAAAGTAAAGTAAGATAAGTTATTGATAGGAATTTGAGCTGGAGCACAGGGAAAGGGAAGCTAAGCCAGGGAGCAGTAAAAGGGCACCAATTTGGTTTAAAATGCTGCTAGAAATTACCCAGAAACTTCAGAATGGAATGCGGATACTCAGTTACAGATTCCAAAAGCAAGGAGCAACAGAACGGCACCAACTCAGCTTAAAGTTCAAGTCACCAGATCCAGGATCTTTAACTATCAACTCCAAGTGCATGTGCTAAGACTCAGGCACAGACTGTTAAGAAAGAACAAAGGAAATAAATCATAAAGGATGCCAATATGAAGTTTTCCAGTCAATGTAAAAGTAGTCGTTAAGAGGCCAATCAGTAATCTGTTCCCACCTCAGAGCTCCCCTGGGCAGAAATATGGGTGGAGAACCACCTGCCAGAACCTTTAAAAATTTCAGGTCCCTAAACCCGTGGGACCGCTTCCTTTACAGAATGGCCCATCACACACCTATCAGAGATACACGTTCTCCCTCTTTTCTTCTGAATAAAATCCCTTTTGTTCACTTCCATGCTTTACCTCTCTTTTCTTCTCACACAACGTGCTCTGGAGGAGACACAAGTACCCACAGCAGCTGAGGAAACTGAGGCACTAGCCCTACAGCTTCAGAGTGAAGAAGTGAGACAAAAGGTGTTTCTTTAGGAAGAAGCAGAAGGGGGAGACACGCTCAGGTGTGAGAATAGGTCTATCTGAAGTGACCTGAGAAGTCAGGGACCTGAGTTTTTTAGGAGTCCGGCAACTTGCTTTCCATCCTCAGCCCTGTCCATGGGCATCCTGGGGTGGGATAAGAGTTTTGATTGGTCCATTTGTGGTTTCTTTTAAGCTGATTGGGAGGATTTCTGCATACTTTGAAACTCTTGAGTGGTGGTTAGCTGTGCTTTAAATTGATTTGAGGACTTCAGATTTGCACAGATTTATGGTTGTCTGACTGTTTCTCCTACCCTCCCCCTTCTTCCCTGAGCTCTGCTGATGGCTAGCCTTGTTACTATAACTGCTCCCTTTCCCATTTTAAATGGAACACTCTTTCCCCATTCATCTCAGTATATCTATGACCATTTTCTCATTATAACAGGGAGTCAAGTAATCTCAACAGAGATGGGTATAGCCCACAAAACCTAAACTATTTATCATTGTCCTTTTACAGGAGACGTTTACTGACTCCGGTTCTTAATATCCAAAAGATGCTAACATAGTTCTTGTCTGTAGAAAAACATAAAGAAAGAACAGTGTGCTTAATTTGTTTTAAAGTAAAAATTTTGTGTGTTAAATTTAAATCAAGAACAAAGAAAATACATGTTAGATTTTATAAGCACAGTTTTCTTTATGTCTTAACCATTTCTAAACAATTCTTAATAACAGATATTTGTTTTGCAGAGATCTGCCTTTTTATGTGTGATCTAGAGTATTTGTCACAGAAGGGGAGAATATATTTTAATTATAAAATAAATGTTCCATATAGAACACCAGCCAGAGAAGAATGGAAGGGTCCTGAAACATGGTGCCTTTTTTGTTCTGTACTGAAAGCACAGGAATTTTAGGGGTATGTTACCTACCCTGGCAACTTAATCCTTTCCTCTGCTGCTTCTTAAAGCCAGTCTTTTTGTAGCTTGATTTAGACCATGGTAACAAAAACAAAGGCTTTTCCTTGAGGATCTGGAGGCAAAGCAGGGCTGAGTTATGAGACAAGGCTAACCAGGTAATTCTGTGTTTTGTCTGGCAAGGTTCCCATCTGACAGCAACAACCTGGTGCAATTGACTCAAAGGACAGACTCCTTAAAGGGATTGCATTCCTTTTCTAAACATGGAATTCACGTATCAAAAAAATGAATGAAACTTTCAAAATTCGTTTGGGCTTTGTTTTCTTTTAATCTTCAACCCACCATTGGAGACAAACAAACAAACAAAGAACAAAAGGAGAGAACACATCAAAAGAAAACCTGTGAAAGGATGTCTGTTAACACACTGCAATTTATATTTTCTCTAGTTCATAGGATCTTTCACAGATAAACTAATGATCTAAACAGATGGGATCATTATAGCAGTTTAAAATGAATGTACTCAAAAGTCATATTACAAAATGATAAAGCATGGTAAATCTGTTTTTTCAGAAATGAAATATAAATGGCAATGAAAGGGAATAGAGCTAACAATACAAATGTTTTAAAAATAAATTTGGTCGACTTTTCTTCTTCTTACAAAATGTTATGTGGTCATTTAGAGTACAAACATTTTAGAATATGGACAAATAAATAGACGAAAATTGAAATGTCACCCTTTAAGTCCACAGTTGATAATCATTCTTTCACTCACAGAGAATATGAGATAAGGGATTATGGGCACTGATGTTACCAGCATGGAAACGGATCAGGGTAGGCTCTAATGGACAGTGGTAGAGAACTTTTGGTAATTTGGTGATGGGCAGGGTGTGTTGTGATATATTTGATGAATGGCAAACCTGAATAATAGGTTTATATTATAGTATAAATCAAAGTCACCTCAATAAACACTAAAAAAAAGAAGGAAATTTTGAGAGGAAGAGAATCTGGAATCAACCTCATGTCAAACAACAAACAATGAATCATTGAGGCATGACCTGGTGCCTTAGTGGTTAAGTCTGTGGCTCTGTCAGGAATAATCTATATACAGTCCAAGAACCCAGGTTCTATGAAAAACTAAATATATCAATAGATGCTTCCTCCTCTTCCTGCTTGCCATTTTTATAGTGTAAAAATTATGCTAATACTTGTCATTTTTTTCATTTCATCTCATTTTTCATTTCATTTTTTGACAAATTTTCATGATATAAAGTAATGCTGAGCATCTAATATAAAGTTGCACATGTGTGGATTAAATTGACTCCCAAAATTCATGTTGAAGTCCTAATCCCAAGTACCTCAGAATGTGACCTTCTTTGGGAATAGTGTTGTAGACATAATGAAGATGACGTCATACTGAAGAAGGATGGGCCCCTAATCCAATAAAATTTGGGGACAGACAAGCCTGTAGGGAAAATGCCATGTGAGGATAAAGACAGAGACCAGGAAGATGCTTCTCTAAGTCAAGAAAGGCCCCAAATTGCCATCAAACCACTAGAAGTGAGAGAAGAGTCTAGAAACAGATGTTCACAGCCCTCAGAGGAACTCATTCTGCTGACAACTTGATTTGAAGCTTCCAGCCTCCAGAACTCTGAGACAAATTTGTGTTTCAGTCACTATAGCAGTTTCTGTAGGAAATAAGGCAATACCATATCAATGAATTTTGTTAATAAATGTGCATATGTGTGACTTTCTCACACATACCTGGTGAAGGATCACTTCCATAGTGACCCTATTTAAAATTGTCATTCTTAACCCCATGTATTTTCTTAATTTATTTCAGCTACCCAAAGTGATCAGTATCTAGCATAGCATTTATTTTACTGATTTATCTTTTCTATTGGCTAGTTTCCCCATCAGTCGAAAATCTCCATGAGAGAAGAAATTTTTGTCTTTTTATTTTCCACCTTCATTCCAGTGCTTAGAACAGTGCGGAACATAGGAAAGCACTCAATGAAGAGTCAATGAACAAATCAATGAATGGAAAATGTTTATATTGTAAGGAGATAAACAATGTTAATAATAACAATGGTTCTTTTGGTAGTAAAATGGACATGTATTTGGTTCAAGAGTTTTTCTAATGATCTGTATATATTGTCATGTAATGAGAGAAAAATTTTAAACATTTTTAAAAGCAAAGAAAGTTTGTAATGTAAAAGGATAAAAAACGGGTCATCCATTTCATTATATTTATATTTTATTGTGTCTAACTAAATACAAAATTTCTTAACTATTTTGTTAAGTAGTTTTTTAAATTTCACCACTATTTGCATTCAAAAACATTTATTCCTATGTTGCCATATTCTGGAAGTGATATTTTTGTGTCAAAGATAAGAAGGAAAGTTCTTTTGAGAAACTAAATTGACTTCTGAAATTGAAATCTGTTACAATCATTACATGTCATGTAGTTGCAACCCTTCATCTGATGGAATGTATAAAGTTCCACATTTTTAGTGGTAATTTAGTGCTAACCCACACGTACAAGTTTTCCATTGCTTACTTACCTAGATATTGTCCCTATTGTCATGGATTCACCAATGAACCAGGCACTGAGACAGGTATGTACTGGAAATGGATACTTATCCTCCAAAACAAACTGGAGGAGGATGGAGTCATTGCCAACTCAACACTAAATAGAGAAACGTGCATGTTAAATGCCAAGAGAGAGAGACAGACTAAACTATTTATTAGAGGTAGCAATCAGAAAGATCAGATAATACTTTGGTATTCTCTTACTCAGAATATGTGAAAGACTTTCCAGGACCTTCAAGATATCAGCAGACTATTCAAAGAAGTTTGCTCTCTAGTCCCATCCAATCTTATCACTAAGTCCTCTGTTGCTCTAACCATTCAGTTTGTTTTCTAGAGTCAATATCCACCTTGCTTCCTCTTTATTATATTCATACCTCCTGCAACTGCAGCTCTTGAATTTTCTCTAATGTTGGCAATTTAGTTTATGTCCTATTTTCCTCAGAAGTAGAATTGTGCTTGTCAGAACTGTGCACTTCATTGTGAAGTTTGGGAATAATTCAGGGTCTTTTTGCCAGGCTATGGTCTCCTAGTTTCAAAACCAAAGGCTGGAAGGAAGTCCTGAATGGTTGGATAACTTGAGCTCCCACTCAGGCTGCCCGTGTGGGAAACCATTGCATGAGAACTGATGCTCCAGCCCATTCACTGTGAGGTGAGGCTCTCAGTAGGGAACTGGACATTAAAGGGAGGGGAAGTATGAAGAAAGCAGAGATGGAGAGAGCCAGGCAACTGTAGACTTAGAAAGAATCATGTGAAATGCTCTGCCCTGCAGTTGCAATTTTCTCAAATACGGTTTGGTTTACTCCCTGTTGACTGGCAATAGGGTCTTAGAACCAAGAAACCGTTTCTGAAAAGTCCCTTCCCAGTACTTAGACTATTCTTCAAGGCTCAGTCAGATGTAGCCTCCTACTGGAATTCTTTCCCAAGCACACCAGTCAGAAGTGACTTATTCCCTGGGCTCCTCTTCTAACTTTGTTTAAATTATGAGAATCACCCAAAAAAAATGAAACTTGCCATTTGTGACAATATGGTTGAACCTTAAGAGTTTTATGACAAGTAAAATAAATAAAATAAGAGACAAATACTGTACCATTTAACTTACATGCGAAATCTAAAAAGCAGAACAAAGGAACAAAAAAAGCAAAACTCAGACACAGAGAACAGATTGGTGGTTGCTCTAAGGGAAGGGATTTGGGGAGGGAGAAATGGATGAAGGTATAAGGAAGTACAGGCTGCCAGTTAGAACCAAGACATGAGGACTCTACATCACAGTGACTATAGTCAACAATATTGCATTGAAAATTTGAAAATTGTAAAGAAAGTAAGTCTTAAAAAGTTCTTACCTCAAAAAAATAAATAAATACAAATTTTATAACTATGGCGAAAATGGTAACTGGACTTAAATGTCAAATCATAATGTATACCTGAAGTGAATATAATAGTGTATATCAATTATATATCAATTAAAAATATTCAAAATAAACAAATAAATAAAATGCTATTCCACTCTGAAAAAAAACAAAAACAAAAACACAGCCAACAGTCCTTAGCTTTCTCACTAAGACTGATATGGAGTTGATCCTGCTCTTCGCTTCCAAAGGGGGACATGGGACCCAAGTCTCATCTAAAGGATTCCAGTAGAGCTTCTTTTGAAAGTACTGGAAAAAGATCATTCAAAGAGAAAGCCCATCAGAGAATAAAGCTATCATGGGAGATAAAGAATAAGAGATTGAGATAGTCTTAATCTTGACATCATTTGCCCCCAAATCCAACTACACCTGAAAGTCAAGTCCCAGTACTAGTCAGTTACATAAGTCAGTGCCATACCATTTTTCCTTAAGTAAAATTTGAAACCTCAAAGAAGCAACTGAAAAGTCTACAACCAAAAGAATCCTATAAAAAGTATAGCCTATAGCCTTATTAGACCTTTTAACAAAATTCCAAAATCTACATTGCCTAATGTACAAGCATCTGAAAGAACAACATAAACTACAGCTCAAGAATATGAATGAGAATTCAGAACTAAAGATAAGCGTGTCTTACTTCTGTTATCTGAAAGAATATTGAAGCATCACTTCTTCAGAGAAGTCTCAGTAACAGCCCCCACTGGGTCAAGTACACCTGTTATAGGTTTTCCTGGCACTGAAGCCTCCCTTTCCTCTTCCCTTTCCTTCTCGCCATGCCTCTCGGCATGATAATAAAATATTCACTTATATAATGGAAAACACTATGTCTGCCTTCCTCAGGCAGTCTAAAGATTCACAAGGCATAAAACAATGTCTTAGTCATCACTCTAAACCTGGGGCTGTCACATGACAGGTGCCCAGTTGTATTGCCTGGTAAATGAATTCAGATACTAATGTCACTGAAGTTCAAAAGGGAAGAATATATTTTATCAACCTGTTTAAGAAAATTTGCATATTATATGTTCTTAAAGTATAAATGAGGTGTCATTATTGTAAGTGAATTTTGTTTCATCACCGTTCTTAAGATAACCAAGTTAATACTTAATTCTTAAGACAATGCAAGTTAACTCAGATTGTCATCCATAAATTTATTTGAGAGAAAAGCTAAAATGTATAAACCCTGACATATAAATTACAAAATGCTTTTCATATATTCATATATATTAGCATCCTTAATTCTTACAAAAATCCTGAGACTGGGCTTCCAAAGCTCAAGGAGGCAAAATGTCTTGTCCAGGTCTCAGGCACATGGTGAGGTGGAAGTCAGCCTCTGGACACCTAAGAATCCAGTCCGTTCTTCCTAAGATAATGAGTCTGTGAATCCAAGTTAATCTATCTCCCTTTTCCTAAACAAGTTATTATTTCAATATTATTCAAACAATATTGTTGAGCGGGGGTGTTAAGTCATAGATGAAAGAGAGGAGTTTCGGGGAAGACAGTGAAATCAGGTATTCTAAAAAATAGTGTTATACGTTATATTCTTTACCAGATGGATGAGGCAAATATGCCTTCAGGTATGATCATGTGTGTGTATGTGTGTATGTGTGTGTGTGTGTTTATACATTGCCTTAAGGTGGGAAAAAGAGTCTACTTAGCTGTCAGCATCAGACCATCCCAGTCACATCCAGTCTTACACCAATAAAAATGATTTTGCTTTTGAAAAAATTGGTATATTTATCTGTTATCTTATGAGAAAAATTAATTATCCTACTTTTGGGTAGGAAGCCACTGCTTCCTTGAGGTTGCATGGTTTAAAAAGTTTTTATGGAGTTGGGGTATGTTTTCTTCCTTTTATAATTGCTATAATCCACCAGAAATAATATATAATGCCATGCAACTCGATGGCTGTCCCACAGATGGATGATATAATATATCTCTTTTCCTCCAACAGGCCCCCAAGCCCCTGCTCCTGTGTTTTGCACTCACTCACAGTGCCTGTAATTGTCGCTTGGTAATGTATAC
Source organism: Solenodon paradoxus (assembly GCA_004363575.1). NCBI lineage: Eukaryota > Metazoa > Chordata > Mammalia > Eulipotyphla > Solenodontidae > Solenodon > Solenodon paradoxus. The sequence goes on along the minus strand of RJWH01003261.1, from coordinate 123,054 downwards.
GTGCCTGCTGAATAGAGAGGTACCGGCATGCTCACGTTCTCCGGCCAGGGATGCGCTGCCTCATGTCATAAACAGTAAATCCTTTATGCTGAAAGCCTGTTCATTTTCACACCATTCACTTGTTCGCTAACAGTTGTCCAGATTTTTAAATTCAGCCTCTTACACTAATCCTGCAACTGCTGTTCCCAGACAGGTGCGGGGATCAGACTGGCTCAGTTAAGTAAAACATCTGGCCTGAAAATGATAATAGGCTCTTTTTATTCCCTCAAGTCAGAGGAGGAATGTGAAGTTTTCAAATGTTAAATCATACAATTAGGCTTTAATATTCACTTAAACATATACATCCCCACCTCTCTCTTGCGCTCTCTCTCTCTCTCTCTCTCTCTCTCTCTCTCTCTCTCTCTCTCTCTCTTTCTCTCTCTCTCTGTCACACACACACACATACAACATACACAATAAACAGTGATATTTCACTTTTTCTATCATAAAACAAGGCCTCTAAAGGGTAAAAGTCAAGGAAATACTCTGGACAACCTGATATCAGTTTCATCTCTGGGTTTAACCACTTTTACAATGCCAGTTCTCATAAAGGTCTAAGGATAAATTTTTGTAGGCAATGCATCACTAGCTTCTATGACACTCTCAAGTTTTATGACTTTATGAGTTCAAAGAAAATCATAGATGATTCAAGATTAGAAAGCTGATACTTGAGGATGGGGTTATTTAACAAAGGGCCTTCTACTTTACAGGTCCCTTTTGGAAGCCAGTCCTGACCAGGGACTGGATAGGATAAACCACTGAACTGAATCCTCCCAGTTCTAATTGTGGGGTGATTTTGTGATTCTGTTGCTGGATGATGGCAGACATGCTGTCCAGTTCTCAAGAGTCAAAATGTAAGTGTCGCAAAGATTCAGGTTTTTCAGCAAAGTTGAAAATTTCTCCAGAAAACCTGGGGTCAGGCGACATACCCTACGTATCCTTTTAGGGGCCAAAGACAGTCTCTGTATTCATGGCCAATGTCACCCACTAGAATTTTTACTACCATTATTGCTTAGTACAGAGCGGTATTTTTATGAACCCCAAGTCAATCAAATTTACTGAAGCTCAAGCTGCAGGGAAAGATTGGATGAGGCAACAAAATGAAAGCACCAATCAGGGTCAGGGTGAGGATGTCAAAAACTGAAAAAGCAAATTTGTTTAAGGTTGGTCTTCCTGTTACCGAGGAGTATGTACTTACAGGGACCCGTGCAGAATGAGAATGGAGGAACCCTTGTTCAAAAGTGATGAAGAGTTCCAAGATGGCATGAGCAGAGCATTAAACAAAACACAGGGCCTCTATGAAGGCAGGACCCTGTGTGGCTACGTAGGTCTCACATCAGGGAGTCACTTCCTGCCATATTCACTAGCTTGTCCACATGTTAAGGTAATGAGGGTTTCTTGCTCATCCCTGGATCCTCAGTATTACTGAGCACAGTGCCTGTGCCACTTTAGTTGTTTATAAATGTAAGATGGGGGGAGGTAACCTCTGGACTAGCAATCCCAGAAATGCCTGAGAATTTGGTGGAAGGGTGAATTCACTGGCTAATCCAGATCTAGAGAATCAGAACATCGGGGAATGAGATAAAAGAATGTATTTTTTAACCAACCATTAAAGATCTCGTCAAAGTTTGAGAACCACGGGATCAGCTGATTAAGGGAGCCTTTAACAGGACAATGGTAGAAAGGTTAGAGGAAATACCCTGAAACATTAAGGAGGCATGACTAGTTGGTTATATTGACTAATTGTTTGCAAGTAAAGGACCCCCTAGGATAAGGCCCAGGTCTCTGACTGCTTCATTGGGGTAATACTGAGATGAAAGGAGCAGGTTTAGGAGGGATTTCCTTAGGGAAAGAATGAAGACATAGTTGAAGATCCTGAACTTTCCATTTGAACAGTTTTCCTGTCTTCAGCTAGCTATACTCTTTTAATGAGAGTAATTTAAACATATTAAAAGTATTTGTATTTTATCTGAAATAATTAGTTGAATATAATAAACTCAATGATCCCCCCTAGCTATATGCATACATTTATTGCTCTTGAAGTACCTAATTCACTTACCACACCAGGGGGAAAAACTAGTTGGTGATGAGAAAGGCTGGTTGGGACCAACTATAACAACTGGAGAACAAAGGAAGGAAGAACAGGTTGGGGTATGAGTAAAAACGAGACAGGAGGTCTCTAGGCAAAGTGAACACAGTAGGATAGCAAATATCATAGCATATTTTAATATATATTATGCATCTTATGTAATATGACTAAAATAGGAAAAATGGAGAGAAAATACTTCTAAATGTGTGTTGGATAAAAGCTTTCTACCCAGAATATATAAAAAAACTTTCAAAATAAAATAAGATACAAATTCAATTCAAAACGTGAGGGAAAAATCATTTTGTTGAAGAAGAGATAAAAAAGAGATACAGATGACAAATAAGCGCATGAAAAAATATTCAACTATTGTTTATTAGGAAAATTTAATTAAAGCACAATTAGATTCCACCACATATTTAATCAAATGACTAAAAATAAAAAAGACTGACAGTACACACTGACGCTGAGATAATACTGAACATAGTTGCAGAGCAATTGATGCTCTCATAAGTTGCAAATGGGAGGCACACCATGATGGCCTAGCGGTCTAATTCACCCTGGGCACAGTCCCACATACATGCCCCTGGAAGTAACAATCAATGTGAACAACTAAATAAAAAATAAATGAAAGTGCTTCTTTGGCCTTTCCCTGCCTGCCTGCAGCCTTCCTTTAAGAAATAGGCTAATAGGAATACAAAATGATATAGCTACTTTGGAAAATAGTTTGATATGTCCCTTAAATGTGAACATACAACTCAGGAATTCCCTCCTCCAGCATTACTCAAGAAAAACAAATGTATGACATCTATGCAGAGATTTGTTTGTGACTGCTTCTAGCAGCTTTATTCATAATTACTCAAAACTTTAAATAGCCCAATTATCTGTCAACCAATGAATAGATAAACAATTTGTAATTCATTCAATAGAATGTTACTCATCAATAAACAGGAATAATTCTACTGATACATACAGGAAGGATGACTCTAAATGCATTTTGCACTAACAAGAGCCTGATTTCTTTAGCCAAAGGACCAGGAAAGGGTAGATATCAAGAGAAAGTTTAGACAATAATTGTTATACTCCAACCAAATACCCAGAAAAAACCTTGGTGCCATCTATACTCACATTAGTATAGGACAAGTAAAGAGCTTATACTCCCAATGGGTAACAGGGTGCACCCAAGACCCTGCTGGGGTGGTGTCTGAGAAGATCTAATAGAGAACTTTCACTCCCACCAGGCTGTCATGAGATATTCTCCCTCTTTCTGCTGAGCTGTCAGCAGAGAAGTCCTGATGGACAGTCACGATTTCACCAAAACCCAAGGATGTGGCCACCCTCAATGTGATCAGTCAAAATCCCACGAAATGCCCAAACTCCAAACCCTACACCACAGTAGCGAGAAGACTTCCTCTGGAGGTCAAGTGGGAAACCTGAAATTCCACCCCTACCAGGCAGTAGCAAGGTGTGAGCCCTGCTTCCCTGGCAGAACAGGGTCAAAGAAAGCCAGTTAAAACAGAATAACAAGAGTCTCATAACATCATATAAAAATGGCTGGGTTTCATCTTAAACATCACTCTTTATACCAAGAACCCTTCAAAATCAAACAGAATAAAAAACTCAATAAAAATGTGTCAATGCCAAGATGACACAGATATCAGAATTATTAAGGTCTGCATACTTGTTTAATTATCAAGCACTACTGAAATGGAGTATAGTTTACTTTATGTAAAGTATATCTCAAAAACATATTAAAGGTGAACTAAAAATGAAATGCACAATATTTAAATAATTTTATTTAGTAGTTTTTTAAAACTTGCTCTTCTAAAAGAACCCTCTGAATGTGTTATTAACTTTTGAAAAATCTCTGCTTAATACTTTGCTATTCAACAATTCAAAGGCCTTTTCTATGTTCAGTGTATTTTATTTGATACTCTGATTTTCATATTATTAGAATGAAAGCTTCAGCTTTGCCACTTTTCACCTGTACTTGAATTATCAGTCTTATCTTCAAATTTTTGCATTTTGCAGGAATCTTTTTAAGAACGTGCTCTGTTTAGTTAGTGGTAATTCAATAATGTAATCCCTAAATACACAGCACTGTACTCAGGAAAACTGACCTACAGGTGAATAATTTAATGAGGGATGTGCTGCTTCAAACTTCATTGGATGAAGTTTTTGCTTTTCCTTGACTTACCTGGCATACCTACAACATCATATGAACGAAGTGAAGATGTGTGTGTGTCGTTTTGTATGTGAAATGCAAGTAAAGCATATTTCTTTTTAGGTGATATTTTTCCCTAAGAATTATAGAATTTTCTTTGCATACCTCAATTTATTGTCTTTAAATGCCGCTGACTAACATGGGCCTCCATATTGGAAACCACCAGACTAAAGCATAAAAGAAATAAACCTCCTCCAAACACTCTGTGATTCACTGGAACATTGATCAGTTTGCATCTGGAGGGACTTGGGAGGTTCTGTCCTTCTAGTTTTGCTTATGAGTCCTTATTTCTCTGAACATTCTTCCGTGGGGAACAAAGGTAACTGTATGGACTTGGTACGGGTCCTTACATCTCTTTCAGCTTTTAGTTGTATCTATTCAACTCGTACTTATCCTGTCAGAAGAATATGGCTTCACTCTTGGACTATAGTAATATCCTCCAATATGACAGGCCTTTTCAACTTCACAAAATACACTGAAGCCGCACACCATTCCTAGTCATGAAACAGCAGCAGAATCATAGACTCACTAAATATTTAGAACTGAAACAAATCTTCAGGGTCAGAAGTTTATAGCACTTTATCGTTGTTCCTGTCTAGAGTCTAAATGATGATTTCAAGGTGAAAGGCCCTTGTTTAAGTGAAACTCTCCAAAAACCCAATCCTCAGTCATCATGAACTTTTAAATTGAGAATCATCCATAATCTATAGATAATAATGAGTCAACTATTACACAATTTGTTTCTCTTCTAGCACTTATTTCCATGAAATTAGAATATATGAATTTTTCCCCTTCGAGGTTGAGAAAAAGGAAAAAAGGGGTGAGAGGAGGGCAGAGGGACTCCGGCCTCTGAGTGTTATGCAGTATTTCCGTGGAATGTTTCAGCTGTGGCACCCTGGGGAAGACTGGTCTCCAACTTAGAGTGTGAAGTATTATCTGAACAGTATAAAGAAAGCAGATGTATTGGCTAAAAAGCCTCTGCTTCTTCAAGCTGTGTGCTTTTTTACTTAAAAACAAGAGAGATACCCCAAAGAAATATTTGAGAGAAAATACTATTAGTATTCATCTATTAGTCAATAGGTGTTTTACATATTTTCAACACTTAATTATATCATTTATTACACCTTTAAAACCCATGTTATTTCTGTTATTTTTTCTTTTTCAGTGCATATTTGCCTTAACAATAAAAGATAAACTGCTGAATATTAGTGAGATAAAATGACCATACACAAGTGTATACAAATACAACCAAGGCGATCCTCTAAATCTCGAATGTTACAAACTTGGCATTACAATTTTCCTGTCATACATAATTCAGTGTTTTCATATTATAACTAATACAAATTACGAATCTTAGTTTTTATATTTATGTTGCATTGTCATCTATCAATTATTTTTAATGAGAGCAAGAGTATCCTTTGCATTAACTCCAACAATTTGCATCATAAACTCTTTAACCTTTGAGTATTTAGTGTATATGTAGCTCTCACAACTTTACCAAGGGTCAGAGGAACCTGGAGGCTGGTTAAAACACAGTCACTCTAACCTGTGTGTGCAATGCACACACACCTGGTTCATTAAATCTGGGGATGGGGCCAGAAAATTTCCATTTTTAACAAGTTCCCAGAGGAAGCAGATGCTGGTGGCGTAAGGACCACACTTTGAGAACTGACCCAGAGCTCCCTGTCATTGTGAACTCACCTGCTTATTATGGACTTTATCGCCCTTCGCCTCCTGAATGGGGGAAAGTATTCATCCAAATACAAAAATCCCTATTTCATTTCTCAAATGAAGTGTTTTGGAATGGCTATCAGAACTCTAGGCTCCACTTCACTTATTATTTCTTAAACCTTCGAATTAGGCTAAGACTCAGCTTGGCTCTATTCATTTCAAGGAGATGGAAATTTCAGATCATCAAAAAGAAGAAGCCAGCATAAGGATGACATCCCTTTATATACTATAAGCACAATTAGGAGCAATATTCAAATATTCTCTTACTGTTTCCAGTCCTCTTCTAAGATGGAATTTTTTTAATTTCAGATCTACTCCACGTTTCTCACAATATGGTTCTGCTGGTGATGGAAACACCATAAGCAAGTTTTATGAAGGAGACCCGGAAATTGTTTCAAAAAGAAAGGACACTCTAACTCTTTTGTTTTTGTCCTACTCAAGGCAGATATTGTGGACTCTAGGTACCAGTCCAACTCAGCATTCAAGACATAGAACTTTTTTTCTTATTTGAATAATATATAGGAAGTAAAACAGCATAATTTCTAGACAATGAACTGTCTATCATGAAATTTGCGGATATGTTTTCTTCCTTTGTCATAGTATAGAACCTATCCTTTAAGAAACTTCCTTGGGCAGAACTTACTTCCCATGAAAAGTATAGCTGTTGCTTGATTTCAGAAGGTCTCATGTCCATTGGAATTTTTCTGGGGAGTCTCATTAAAAAAGGTTTTGAAAATGTTACAGTAACATTAATTTTTCATTCCTCACCTTGGGAAACCCCTGTCAAAAGAATTTGATTTTACTTCACATTTAGGTTATGTCATTGGAATATGGAGTCAGGAATATAATTAGGACGGCTACTCTCCTTTTCATTTTCTCTGGAGAAATACTGTGCATTGTTTCTTATCTTTCTTTGCTGAACATATTATCCTTCACAGTATCTGACTGCAAGTTGATATTGTCCTCTTAAAACTTGAAGTTTTAGTTCCTTCACTCTGAGTTTAGCTAACATTTGTCATAATCATCATGAAATGCATTTCAACCTTCTGTAGGAAGTCATCCTTCTAGATTAAACCAGAAACAAATTCACTTTTCCTGACTCAGATCTTTCTGGGGATACTCAGATCATGCCTAGTAGAAGAAATAAAAATATTATTTGTATCTACATATCATTCAATTTCCTACCCAGGAACCTACCACCATCAGCTGTAATCTTTTTCTCACTATCACAAATTGACTCAGCAAAAATGAGCAATGATGAGGTAAAACTGCTCCTCAGAGAGTGGATTAGGAAAAGAACACAATCCACGCACACTTCGTGATGGGTCCGTGCTACTTCTTCGTGCTTCACTGGGGTCAGTACTCACCACCTCTCATCTCTTCTCCTGGATATACAATGGGGTTCCTCAGACTAGTTGAGGATTATGCATTTTTGGGGGGGATTATCCACATCAAAGTGAAAATATCCTGGACTTCTACAAGTACGGGGTTAAGGTGATTGAGATAAAATTCGGAGAAATGTAAACATAAAGGCATGATTTCAAGGCATGAGAAAGTATTACATTACTGAGGGAAAGAGTACAGTTTAGAGCAAGGGGAGAGAAAAGAATTTGGAAGGGAATCAGAAACAGAAAATGGAGAGAAAGGAACAAAACAAGGAAAATCCAGTCCCACTGCAGTCTAGTGAACAGGTCCTTGAGTTGATGGAACAGCATGCTAAATAATTTAGCTAGTTCTTGTCAAATAAGCTAATTTTCAAAACATCATAAAATTTAGTAGTAGGGACATCATTGATGATCTTACGAAACTTTCAGGTGTGATGTACATATCAGTACTCAAATAACATTCTCTTTTGCGTAGACAAATTGAAAGACTAAGAAGGAAGTTTTCAATTCTATTCAGTAAAAGAACAGAAACAAAAATTAAGGAAAGGAAATAAATCAAAAGTAACCTGAGTGAGTTGGTATGCACTGGTAGAGTAGTGATTAGGCCAGCCACCTCTGAAGGTGTTCAGTCCACGTACATCCCAAGGACCAAAATTCATGTCCTAGGTTCAGAGAGAACAACCAATATGAACAACTAAATAAAAAAATAAAATGCATCTTCCTCCTCTCTCTGACTGCCTGCCTACTCACCTTCATTCCTGCCTGCACATTTCCGTTAACTAAAAAAGAACAAAAGAGTAATGTGAGTGAAGGATTCACTCTAATCTGTTCACTGAAGGAAGCCACCTTCTGATATCCCCAGAGACGTCAATGTGTCTGCTCTCCAGGGACCCCGTGGCACTTCCTTCACTGCCCTGTACTCACTGACTGACTGGACAAGGCAGGACTCTGAAAGACTTAAAGCTTGAGTTTGGAAATCATTTCTGTCTTAGCACAGTGTCTGATCCCCAAAAGGAATACATTACATTTTTATGTAACGAATAAAATAACATAAAATACCTATGTGTTGGCATGAGGGAAAATGAAGGCATTGATGCTTATTGGTAAACCCTAATAAAGATTTAAAATTATAATATATACAAATGGTCAGAATTATTATACTTGCTCAAATTTGATGGACTCTCTTATAAAAGGTTTTCATTTGAATTCACAAAATGAAAAAGAAAAAGAGAAACAACCACACATCAGTAAGCACCCAGACTGACCAGTCTATTTTCCCCTTTAACTGGCAGCATTCACAGTCACTTTATTGTGTGAAATAATGTTGTTTCTTCTTCCCTTTATCTTGCTTATGTCTGACCTTCCATTAAAAGTTGCTTAGAAACTGCTTAGTGAATAGTCAGGGGTGCATCTCCTGACATCTTCCTTTTGTGTCTTCTCAGCTGTTCTATTGGTCCATTCCCTTCCCATAAGTGTTTTTAGGTTTCTTTTCATCTTCTCTCAACAGACAAGACTAAAGCCCAACATTTTCCCTCCATTGAAAGAAAACATCCACAGTTCTGAAGCTTTGCTGCTTACAAGCTGCCTCCAGACACCTGCCAGTTAAGAGAGGAGTAGATTAGCAAAGCTTCCCTGGACTTTTGATTTTTATTAATGGCTTTGCACAGTGTGCTAAGCAAGTCATAAATTTAAAAGATAAAAACAAAAACATGAAGTTCATGATATTCACTGAAATCAACCCGACTTGGACATGGAATTAGAGGCCATTAGATTTCCTTTCACAAACAAACAGCAGATTAAACCACATGTTCCTGTAAACATCACCAAGCTAAATTCTTAAAACAGAATACAATATCCCAAGTATGGGGCTCTTCCCAAGACCCCAGCAAGCAGAACAAATCACTTCTGCAGCTTTCCTCATCACATCCCTTCGATCAGTATAAGTGGTCAGGTTTAAGTCCACCCCAAAGACAACATGGAAAAGAAAGATGACTTGATGCAAACTTCATAATAAACCTATTACAGAATGAGTAATATTCTAAAGTTTAGACACTGGTAAAGGAGAAATAGAAGAAGCAATAAGAAACGCACAGTCCTTGGCTTCAAAGAATTCACAATAGTGGGTAAGCAGAGGGACTCAAGATGCATTATAGACCTAGACAGAATGATGCTTTGTGAGATAAGTTGACAACAAAAAGACAAATATTGGATGATTTCACTCAAATATGGTATATAGAGAAACCTATATACCTCCTTTCTCAAATTTGATGGACTCTCATAAAAAATAAAAAGAACCAAATCAAATAGAGATAGACAAAGTCGATAGAATCAAATTAAAGATTACCAGAACGGGGGCAGAAGATAGACACATTGGGCAAAAGGTCAAATATAGGGTAAAGGACAGAATTGAGCTGTTGATGATAAACTTAATGTATTATACACAAATGTTGACTTATAATAACACCCACCTTAAGCCTATATGAAGTTATGATGCAATATTCCTACAATAAAAGCTTTTTAAAAAATAAAATGTTTTAATATTAGACTTAAAAAAAACTGGTAGCATAAAGCAGTATATCAAGTATGTTACCAAACATCACATATTATATAGTATTATCTTATGTTTACAAAGTTGTATAATCTTCATAACTGTCTAGAAAGATATTTAGAGGGAACTTCCACCACACCATTAATAGATTTTAAGTCTAATCCATGATATTTCACTATTATTTTATTCTTTGTTTATTTTTAGCAATGTGTGTGCATCATGCATTTTAATGCGTTCAGTAGTTTTACTGGTTCTCTAATACATGAAGAGTACTCTGAGCTGTGCTGGCTGGTTGAACAGCATACTGTGCAGGATGAATTCTCCCTGTATAGGGACAAGAAAAAGGAGGGGACCAGAGAAAACCGTTATGTAGATGAGGAATTTAAACTAAGCTTACATCGTAGGGATTTTATACAGCAAAAGACATCCTGGAGACCTGAGAGGTGTATGTGAAAGAGTAAGTCCACCATTTTTTCTTGTGATTGGAGTTTGATAGTGATGATATATTGATTCGGTCTTTGACCCAGTCAGTTGAGTCAAGCTCTCCCTTCCCTACTATCTTCTGTGGTATCGTGAGATCTGGGGAAATCATGCAATAAACACACACACACACACACACACACACACACATATAAAATATTTTTCTACCTCCAAACCAGATAATTCTAATGTTTCTTCAGATATGTGAGATTTTTAAATGAACATTTTTCACATTTTTAAGGATATTATGAAACAAAAAACATGCTATACAATAGCCCTGTTGGGAAGGCCCTAAGAAGTTTCTTCCTGACCTTTGTGTTAGAAATGTCTGATCTATCCGTGAGCAACTGGTCACTGACTTGATTTTTCTCACTGATTGCTAAAAAGTTTAACATCAACACTGTGTATATAAATTCATACATAAAATCCATTTTGCATACATTGTGTGGTCATCACAATCTGAATATATTTTATATCCCTATCTATATATACTTGTCATTTTCTTTCTTGTTAATCTTAATTTTATATAAATTTCCATTTTATGGATCTTATAGATATTTCTTGGAACAAATTAGAATGGAAATGAATAAAAAGGAAGATAAATATATTTAAAACTATATGCATGTAATAAATCACATTTACTGAAAACAACCACATTTAGTTGCATCATAATTGACTTAGGAGATATAATTACTAGTTTATGCCCAGATGCTGAGAAATCACTAAACAAGAACACCTCACATTCTTGATGCTGCTTTGCTATGCTAGAAATTCAAGATTAAAGTCAACTTTCCATATCCATAATTCAAAGTTTATATCATATATAATAGAACTTGAAATATGGAGATAATCATGAGAACATTTCATGGGAGAGCGAGTTTCAACAACCTGGCTGAGAACATGAGAGATTTAAAAAGCCGTATTATTTTTTATTCTGGAGAGAACTTTTTATTCTCCATAGAAACTAATGCTAATGAGTCAGTAGTGCAATATTTTTATGAGATATTAATAATCTGTCATTTTGCAAAATCTAAGCTAATATGTGACAGTTATATTTCCAAATTTTAAAATACAAGTCACTTACCTTTGGGTAAATATAGCATTCTCTAGAATAAAATGAATATTTTCCCAAAATGTTCATATTTTTGTTCAAAATTCTGCTTTTTCACATTAAAAGAATGTACCTCTCAAATCTTTCTACTCTTCTGTGTCCATATTCATGACAGTCACATGTCAAGATATTGGCATTCTCCATAATGTATATGTATATATAGTATACATGTGCATATGTTTATATGTACATATATAAATATCATATATACATAAATAACTATATGTGTGTACAAATATCCAGTATTTCCAGATTTTTCTCTTGCTGGGAAAAAGAGACGGGACCAGCCATTCATTAAGCACCTCTCACATGGCAGGTGTTTTGCTGAGTACTGTGTATACATTATCTCTCCTAATCCTCATAGTAACCCAACGAGGAAGGCAGTTTTATCCCCATTTTATAGCTCAGGAAACCTAAGCTCAGGGAGGATCAGCAACTTGCCCTGGGTCACCCAACCACTGGATGGATTGTGACCTCGGGTCCATCAGACTTAGCTTCCCACAAAACATGCACCTCCCACCTTGCTAATACCTTGCAAGACCTTTTCTCTTTTCATTCATTCTGCTATTTTAAACTTGTTCATATATTTTCATTTTGAGTTACCGAAATCTTTAGGTTTTTGGGGGGGTTTTTTTGGTTAGTTTTACCATTACTTTTATTTACGATAAAATATTTTTATCCCTGGGGAGAGTTTTCTTTCCTTATAAAAAATTCTAGATTGCTTTGTCACTATAAAAATATATTTCTAGGGTCACTGCAAGCTCTTCCAAAATGAAGTTATGAATAAAAATTAGTATCAGCAGCAAAGTAAGAAAAAATTAAATGGTAACAAATGAACAAATGGAGACAATGTTCTCCTTTCTGAGTATCTACTATTGCACAAAACTTAGCAGTGTAAACCAAAAACCATTATATCATAATTCATAATTTTTGTGGATCAGAAATCTGAGTAGATTTTGCTTAACAGGCATGAGGCAGGAATTGGAAGCCACTGGTTTCTTAAAAGATAGGTGTGGAAAGTGGTACAGACATTTTATTGTTCAACCATCAAAAGACCATCCCAGATTCACTGGGAAGAGATATCTACCTCCATTTTCAATAGAAGAAGCATGAAAGATTTTGTCGACAACTTGATCACAGCTACTTCTCATGTATAAAACAGCTACTCCAAGAGCTTGATAATAGAGCACATATTTTGATGCATTCATTGAGAGATGCTTTGCAAAAGATTTGTTAGAAGACTAACCTAAAACATGAAATATATTTAAATCCTTGATTTTAACTTTTTTCTTTAAATCAAGTTCATACTTAGCATAAGGACATCTGGAAAAAATCATGAGAATCAAAGTATTCTCAAACTTCTAAACTATGCATTTTGAAGAAGTAATAGATGAAGTTTTGAGTCTTGTTAAATACTCAACTGTGTGATAGATGTTAGTCTCTATTTTTTGCAATCTACTAGGTAAGCTACAAACATTAGCCTGGTGTGGTTCTTTATGAAGAATTGACACAAATTCTAGTTATATTCGGAAGCGTAAGGGTAATTTGACAATTTGCTTCTGCAATGGCAGAAGCTGCTGGCCTCACACACACAAAAAAAATGTCTCTTTGCCACTTCTTCCATAGTAAGAAGCTTGGCAGGCATGCAACAATCTAGGGAAGGGGCTGGTGACTGACTGGCTGTTTTGAAAAAGAAATGTTTTACTAAAACACAGCCACATCTATTCTTTCACTGTCATCTGCGACTGCTTTGAAGTTACAACAGCAGAGTTGAGCCTGGCCCTTAGGGTCTAAAATATTCACTAACTTGACTTTAACAGGAAAAAAAATGACTACTGGTCGAGGTCACAGTTTCCCTGTCTCCCTGTCATTCAGCCTAGCCATGGGGTTAATGTCTAGTCATGAATAGAACAACTGGCTTCTTCTTGTTTTTCTTTTTTAAAGGAAAGGTGCAGGCAAGAATGAAGGTGACTAGATGGAGGCAGGCAGGAAGAGAGAGGAGGAAGAAACACTTTATTTATTTTACTAAGGATTTCATCTTGGTTGTTCCTGGCAATCCTGGGACGCCAACCCAGGATCTTGGGATGTAGGTGTACTGCGTCCAACAGTTACTCCATTGGGTATGCCTTAAAGCTGGCTTCTTGGGACAATGAGAAATCACCCTTTGCCAGCTTCACCCGCTTATGACAGTAACTTAGATTTGATCCATGCAAACAATGCCCAAAGAGATAACAAAGAAAATTAAAATTAAATGAGAACCTCGATTCCTGAATGATCACGTGGAACAGAAAGTACCACCAATGTGCATCACATTCCTTGAATTTTCACATGTAAGGAAATGAACTGTCTACTTTAGTCCACAAAAATAATATTAGTATTTGTATATAGGCCATCAAGTGTTCTTCTAAGAGAGCCTTACAATTTGAACTTCTCATAAAATATAAACTAACACTTTAAAATTGATCAAAATCACAGTCATTGAACCTAGAAAAAAATGCCCAGCCAATTTATTTTTTTAATAGATCAGTAAGTGAAGTCAAGGGTCTTTATCTTTAGAAAAATGGAATAAAAGACAAAAACTAAATAAAAACAGAAGTTATCATGCAAGGTTATTCGGCACCTGATCATTTTAAAACTTCAAAAGAGGTTTATTCGCTTTGCTGCATATTTTAGATACTGTTCGAGATCAGAGTCACACCTTATTTAGCAGTGGCCCTTGAACTACCCTGTAAAAGTAGGCAAAACATAAAACCAGGGAGAATCTGCTTACTCCTACATGATCACATCAGCTTCTTGGTCTTCACATGAATTTTTGCACTTTCCACCCTTTCACATAACATTAAGAAATCTGTTTCATCCATAGATAATTGGTATGATTTTAATACAGGAAATAAGTAATATTTTGATCATCTGTGCAAATAACATTGATGACTATCTACTTCAGCCCAGGGGCTAAAGTCTAAAGGTCATCTCCAAATGGTTGTTGAGATAGCCTGCATCTCATGTTTCCTTTGCTTTCGATTTTTTTTAACTGATAACAATTTAGTACCTAAATTAACCCTCTGTTTCCCCATACCTGATTTGGTACATTGTTCTGAGGGAATGAAAAAAAGCCAGAGTAATAGCTATAACAATAGCTCCTGAGAAATAAGCCATCAAATATCAATGGTGAAGCAGTAATTAGAGATGTGAAGGGAGCTAGGAGCCTTGCTGGCTAAATCAGGAGGATCCTGGACATGCTGATGGCCTGTAGACTTCATTCTTTCCTCCTTTATTGTTGGACTTGTACACTGTTTCCTTGAACGCCAAATTTAGGCATCCTCCCTAATTAATGATCTTTTCAAGACCTTTTCAGAAGCCATTGGATTTTGATTAGACCACAAAGGAAGGTTTTCTTTCCTGGGCACATAGTTCTCCGTTTCCTTAGCAGTTAATTGAGTTGCAGAATAATGGTTTCTTTACAGAGAGCCTTACAGGCTACATGAAGAGGTTGAGGCCTCTTTAGTCTCCAGGAACTGTAGTGACATTCAATAATGCTTGGTAAATTTAAGCCCAGAATTAGAGACCATATTGATGTATTTGGACATATCTCCATCTGATGTTTCCTGAGCAGCTGGCTCAATGAAAGGATATGCATGCTGGCTCAAAGCCTCTGTTTGGCTTCTAGGTGAATTTTTTTATTGTGCTTTTATTCCAGTACCTTACTACTGCATAGACGGAACCAGAAATAGTTGCTTCTTTGAGAAATCAGATAAATCTATTTTTACAGACCAGATTTCTCCATGAAAAGGATGGAGCCTACAAATCTTCAAATTCTTGGGGGCAGAATTGGGTTTATGTGTGTCCTTCTCACTATTTGATTATAGCTAAAATTACAGTTTATTATTTGCCTATTTTTCAGCAGGATGAACAAAGAATCAATTGGCCCCTCTTAATCTTAGTCAACAAGCTATGGCGGCTATTTTAACTAATAAGCAAGTAGGAGACCACTTAGCCCATGATCTAGTGAACACATATATTTGGATAACTATAAGATATTAAGAGAGCATATAGTTATCCAGATGTTTATGTTCACTATATCATGAGAATTAAAGAAGTGTAATATTGCTGATGTATACTTCCAATGATATGAGCAGTTCCTAGCTCAGCACCATAGGAAAGCTTCCTGTCTATTTGCATTTCTCTATGTATCTCTAGCTGTAGTGCTTTCTCTCTCTCTCTACATATATATATACACATATAGATAGCTAGATATAGATATTCTCTCTCTATATATATGCATATATGCATATTCTCTCTTTGCTCCCTTCTTAATCCCCAGTATATAACAAAAAAGGGATTTAAAAACCTGTCCACAAATGGTGAAAGAAACAACAATAGCTACGAGATGCCAACATTTGGAAGACGGAAAATGAGTGGACAAGCGGGCATTATCTTTGCACAGATGAGAAAGCCTAACTGAAGTGTTGAGTGAAATACCTCTCAGCCTCTCTTCTGTGGTCCCTAAAAAGAAAACTCCTCACACTCATGCAGAAATTTTGTGCTTTGTACTTCAGAAGCCTCCCAGGCGACTGCAGACCATGATAGAAGGTATGGAGTCTCTCCTTTGTACAGAATGGATTTGTCAAAAAAATTACCAAGTCAAGAATTACAGGTAAAGTGTTTCAGCCTTCCCCTGAAGACCACAAAAAATATGATGGGGATCCACAGCACCCTTTAAACTGCATATTGTTACCAGAACAAAAAGTACCTAAAGGAGTCGATACTGGGGAAAAGATGTGATAAAGATGTTTGGATTAGAAAGAGCCCACACCCCTCAAGTTCATAAGAGTATACCTTCAGTGACTGCAAAACTGAAAGAGGTTAAACATTTGATAAGAATACAGCCCTTGACATTGCCATAAGGATGCCCAGCAGAGGAAAATGGCTAACGTTTGCCTCAAGAACGCAAGGGAGTCAGTGGTGGATCCTATGGACCACGAAGCAGCTATGGCCTAATGCCTGTGCAGATTCAGTTAAAAAATGAAAACCACTTTTATTAAAAACAAATAACAAGCAAACCATGAAATACAGATAGAATACAAATCCCCACGAATAATTCAGAACTTAGAGAAGGACTGGGGAAGAAAATAGGAGTGGTAGAGTGGAGGATTTGGTTGAATGTTTGTATCAATAACATTTGACTCAGTACCTTTAGCTACCAATCAAACATCAAGTATCTGTTCTTCTCCACTCTGGCAAGAGAAGGGATTTTATTTTATAGAATTGAAACATGATGTATCTACCTTACTGAAAAGGGAAAAGGCTAAGTAAAACTTCAATAATATTAATACCCCAAGGTAAATAAAAGAAGCTATGAAAAATACAAAATTTGAACAAAATACTATAAGCATCGTGAGAGAAAATATTACCATTTTCATCCTTAATAAGTCATTTTAAAATATTTTTCAATGTGTGTATCCTTCCCCAAAAAAAGGGTGAAAGCAATGATATCAATGAAAGATTTTCACTTATGATTATAAATATTGATGTTTTCAATAAAGAAGACATTCGATCCATGATAAATATCTAAACAGTTTACATAAGATATTTAAATAAATAAAGTAATAAATGTCTTAAGGTTCTTATTTTTTCAACAACTTCTAAAGGTTATCAAAGCATTTGAGGATTTGCTTTAGAGAGCTACTAAATATAGGTGATGAAATTGCTTACTTAGAGGAAGTCTGGAGCCTATTGGACCTTAGTAAGACAAGACTTGTTATATTCAGTAGTTTCATTTGGTTTTCAAGGAATCAAAAAGAAAAATACCCAAACCACTAAACCCAACTTAAACTTAACTCTTTTTAAAATTTCTTCTGACACACTGAAAATTCATTTTCATTTTTAGGACACATACAAATGCAGGTGGATACATACAGCAGACATCGCACAAACACAACACGATAAGAATACCTTTCTGCCTCATATAATCCCAGATGAAAAGAATGTGTTAGTCTCTCCAGATTAAAGCACCCTCACACAGAATCCTGCAACAGACCCAAACTGTCTCATTTGACTTTAAATGCATTGATAGTGTCTGCATTTGTAACCCGTGTCCTATCAGCACCCATCAACCCAGTGCATGCTGACAGCATCCTATTGCAACTGGCTTTCTGTGGCAGTCAGTGCATAGGGCAGCTAAAGTGCCAGATGTGATACTCCTAGGAGTAGCCCTCAGTCAAGGAGGAATGAGAATTTGGTGAATAAATTCCCCACCTTCCTTGCTCTTAGGGAGACATAACTGAAGAAAGTTTAGCACACTTCCAAAGTTCCCCAGAAGTACTGACGTACAGTCATCCAATTGCTGGTCAAATACGTATCCTTTATTGTGTTCTTTCTCTTTTATTCCACTGCCCTGTTCCATGTTCTCCCCTCAAATGGCATTCCCTGAGATCAACTCCCTGTTAAACTGCTTGCATTCACATCTTTGTCCCAGGAACTGTCTTCTGGGGAAACCCACCAAAGACAGCCAGTACTGTACCCCAGTGACTCTTGAACATTAAATTTGTATGAATTTACAGAGGTTATAAAGCTAGTTAAAAGAGGCAAACAAGTTGACATCTCTAAAAGTTCATTCGAGAACATAAATGAGCATAGAAATAAGAAATGAAAATTCTTTTAAAGGGAATGTGGGATATTTATGCTTGCAAATTGGGAAGATTTGGGGGCACCCCTTTTTAATTTATGTCACAACATGAGCAAAGTTTGAATTGCCTAGAAGCCAAGTCTACATCTCTGAGAATGACTGGAGAGGGGTGTGGAAAATATGCCTTCCTATTGTAGGAGCTTTGAAAATGTGGGAAATATAAACTAGGCTTCCAATGAGTTTAGTGTCTGCCCAAGAGTATCATAAGATAGTATGGGAATAGTTCCTTATTTTGTTTCAGAAAAACTGTAGGATCATCAAAGAAAAGAAGTGAAGTTTGGGAAGATCTGAAAGGTCAAGTAGATTGTTTTTATCTCTTTATCTCTAATGTTGAAATGTTACAAATGTTATGAAATCAGTTAGGTACTATATAGTCAGAATTTTAGATGTATCATATATATATATACACACACACACATACATATATATATATATATATATATATATATATATATAATCCTATGGCATTCATTCCTACATCTTCTCACTCCTTGTTTTTCAAAATAAGAAATTGCCCATCAGCATTTTGTGTCATTATGGTGGGATAGTGATTTCAAGTGTTTGTCATCTCAGAACAAAATCCAGAGAAATCCTATACTATCTCTGAGAGATCCTATCTCCTACCAACACAAAAGAAGTATATGGATAGAAATGAGATAGACCTCAGCTGGACCAGTCAATAAATAATTAATTAGTGGATCATGAGGGAGTGTTTTGGAGAAGTCATGCAGTCTTTATCAACTAGCAACTCTCCTACTGCAAAATAGTTCCTAGACCTGAATCAAGGTCTGGGGTGGTGAATTAACAGAAAAATCAGAAGATACAAGGTAATCATGACACCCAACACAGTCATCATGATCTAGAGTTTTTCTAATTCATGGTCACATAAGTACCTCCTCATCAGTGCTGTCCGCTGACCAGTACAGTGAGGGACATTTCTTTGACATACCCAGTGCCCAGCTCAGAAAATGGCAGTTAAAAGGCACACAATAAACATTAATTTAATTGAAATAAATGCAAAAAGTTCTCAATTGTAGTATCACTTACCAATAAAATTTAATAAATACTGAATGAATTACTAATTTTTATAAACAAATATATGGGTCTTGTGATCTTCCTTTGACTTTTAGGTAAAATATTTTATTAACTAGATTTTCTGTAGTAATTGTTAAACTTTGATCAACATCCACTTATTTTTAGTATTTATTATGTGTCAAGTGAAGTACCAGAACCAAAGAACAGTTAAGATGCCCAAACTAAATTTAATAATGAGTTCGACTGGTTCGGGAGTTAGTGTTTCAAGGTTAAATTGTGTTTTGGACAAAAAGACTGGAATCAAGGAAAAACATTGTGTCTTTTGACGTTGAGTAAAATTTCACAATTTCTTACCAAGCATATCATGGTGCTGACTTGAGCTAGAAATACCTGAGATAGCTTTCTTGTCCATTCTCCCTTAACACAAGGTTACTAAGCAACATCTTACATCAAACAAAATACGTGGGAACAGGCTATGCCCATAACTCCTGAAAAGACTATGATATGCAATAATGATAAGTTGTGTTTTTCACTGATCTTCGACAATATGAGAATTTTCTTTTCAAAACATTTCAAGGTGATACTAACATTACATGTGTAAGCCAATTGATTCATCTTTGAAATACATCTATTCTACCACTGAAATATTTCTCAGTGTTTTCATAAAACATGGTGGAAAAAATGAAGGCATTTTCATAGGAGTCTAGAGAAAAGAAGGTGGACAAAAGAAAGAAATGAATATTGGGCTTCACTTTGTGCCAAGTACGTTGAAAGGACTGCATAGTTAATATTTCACATAACTCCTCTCATGTAGATATTTTTCTGATTTTACAACAGCATAAACAAGGAATAAATATGATTCATTAAACTGGATTGAGCATCTAATATACCTTTAGAGAAAAGTTCCATATTCCATTTACTAAAACACATAAAATAGAATTAATTTAATGGATTTTTAAGCTTGTGATGCATTGATAGCATTTTTTATAGTCATATATCTATAACCTTTGGTAGTGCTTTCTCATACTGACTCTGAACTTAGCCATTTTTTTTTTTTGCTTCAGTCAAAGGCTAAGTAGCAAATATTATGCAAGCATAAGTTTAAAAAAAATTGCCTATTTCTGTTTCCTCTTTGGTATTCTGTCATCACCACAAAAATCAAAGCCTGGGGTATTTTCTTATGGGATACTATCTAATTGATACTAGAATTCACACTGTACAAGGCACTTTCAAATGATGTACAAAGAAAATTACAAGTGTATGTGCATTCCTACATATATATTTGAATGTATTTGGGAATTAATATTTATAATCATCATCTTTTCAAATAGTGCGTTTTTGCTGTGCTTTAGAACTCAAGGTAGGAACGAAGGATGGATAAAGCAAAAGTCTTCTTTCAATAAGCTGACAATTTAATAGTGGAGCTAGACATGTGCATAGTTCCAAAATAATAGTAAGTACTATTAGACATATACTTAAAGTAATGTTGGAGCCCAAATGTGAATGGGGATCTGTTTCACACAGAGAGGTGAGAAGACACTTCACACACACAACCACACACACACATGCACACACACACGCACACACACACACAAAAGAAAGAAAAAAAGAGGATGATATGATAAGCACAGAGGGATAGACAGAATTTTGAGGTAAGAAGTAATAATGAATGAAGCTAAAAAAGTAAGTTACGATCATATCAGAGGAGAATGAATGTGAACTTTTTCTCCATGGCAGCAGGAATCATTAAATGACTTGAAATGGGATAAGTACATGAACAAATCTGGATTTCAGAAAAAAAATAGACTGGAAGCGTTAAATATTTCCCTATTTCTTTTTTCCCAAACTAGATTATCAAAGACAAGGTTCTTTTGCAGGAAAACACTCTTGAATAACTTTATTTTTAGGATTTTTTTCTTCTTTGCCTTCAATTTAGTGCTCTCTTTAATCTTAGACTTTTCGTTGAGAGTCTAATAAAAGAAGCATTGCATGTCCTAGTTAGCCAGTGACCTATAAAATTAAGGTAATCGATTCTGGCTTGTCAGTTTGGACAAATAACCCTCTGCCATGCTGATTCCACCTCATTCACCAGCTCATACTCAGAATATCTTCCCTCATATAATGCTTTGTCTACCATGAGGTGATCTCTCTAGCCTCAGAAAAGAGAATAAAATCCAGCAAAGTAGCTCCATCATGAATGCTACTGTAGTTACATGGAATAAATACTACAAAGAGATTCTCAGTAAAAAGAAAGTTTCACAATCCATTAAAGTAGTATTTGATGAAAACATAATAGTGTTTTTAAAAAATAGTTCTAAATAGAAAACATTAGCTTCTCTCTTTTGTAATTCAAGATTTCTGTTGGCATTATGTACACTGCTATTGGATTATTCTGCTCTCTATGGGAATCTAAGAAGAACACTCTGGTATTTTGTAAAGTGCTCTTGATTCCTGAAGCAGGCTTAGCTGGAAACGACTTACAGGCTTGCAATACAACCAGGAGTCAAGGTAAGGCCAACTATTCTGGATCCTGCTTACAAGTGAGACAATTGTCTGTGAATGTTTTGCTCTTGCTTTGCTTGTTTTCTTCTGTTACTTTAGAGAGCCTCATAAAAGTTCTCTTAAAAAAGATGCTTCATAAAGAACTACAAACCATCCTAACTGTAATCAAAATGCTTGTCAAGTCCTGTGTCTTAGATGTTATGACATTCTAGTGGTCCCTGGAATGAGAAACAAGGGAAAGAAGATGGTTAACCTATAGATAACAGTCAATCCAAATTCAACCAGCAAATGAGGCAAAGTGCATAAATGAATGAAACTGAGCAAGGGAGACAGGTGGCCAACTCAAGTGTGGTGCCTAATTAAAGGGAACATGTTTCCTCTCCCAGAAGATTATAGTCAGGCAGGAATATAGGTTGATAATACAATTTTTTCAAGAGAATTGTAAAATTTTGAAATTTTAGGTGAAAGTTCCCATTTTTTTAATGTTAGCAATTAATTGGGCTGACCATATTTCCCTGAGACAAAAACAGGACATTGGACTAAAACAGGACAAAAACATGACAGGATTATGTGGTGGTGGCTAAGGGGAGGAGAACGGTGGAGCAATCTGAGCAAGAGCAGAAAAACCCAATAGCCCCCTCAGTGCCAGAAATAATCCCTAAAGGACTTACCTGTAGCTTGACCACACTGCAGAGTTCTGCTCCCTTTGAAGAAACAGGCACATATCGGGTGAGGGAAATCCACTTCCCATGCAACTACTGTTTCCTCACAGGGGGTGGGAACAGCAGTAGTGGCCATGGCCCCATGCAGTCAGTGCCAGCAAGGGCCACCTTTAATGCAGGCAAAGGGGTAGCTGTTTTGGGGTAACTCCACAGACTGAGCCCGAGGAAACTCAATACCTTTTGCCCAGCATTAAAGTTGACCCTGGTTTATTGAAAATGGAACAAAACTGACATTCATATTAAAATGATGAACAGTAAGAAAATATGAAAAAATGGTACTGTACAGTTTAAAACAGTACACATGGTCAGCCTACGGTTAATTCCTTTGTATAACATATTGTACCATGTTTAGTGAAATGTGATCAATGTGATCATCTGATTCTCAGCTGTAGCCTCAGAGCAAATGACAAATAGGGCATACAGAAGGAAAAGAAGCCCTCAGTATATCCAAGATATCTTCAGATGTCTGAAGGCAATAAAAGATAACTGAGCTTATTGAAAAAAAAAAGCAATGTCATGGTCTACTGAAATGTGAGACACTCTCAAGAGGAGTATTTGAAGAACTTAGAGTCCCAAAAGTTAACTGTACACCTGAAAAAAAACTATAAAATGGAGTTTTCCATTAAAACTTTTTTCAGTGATGAATGAAATTCTCTGTATTTGTGCCATCTAATACAGTAGCCACAAGTCACATGTGTTATTGAGCACTTGAAAGACAGCTAGTATAGCTAAATTTCATTTTATTTTAACTCATTTAATTAAAATTGTCCCATGGGACCAATGGATACCATATTGAACAGAACAGCTATAAGAGGCTCCAAATGAATTCAGTTCTCAAAGTTTTCATTTGTCAGAATCACCTGGAATACTAGCTAAACCACAGATTGATGGACACAGCCTCTCCTACCCATTTCAAATTCAGTAGCCATAGAGTGAGGATACCATAGTTTGTATTTATAACAAGTTCCCACATGATATCAATGCTTCTGGCTCACATATGGAGAACTACTAAACTATCACCCTACTTTAAGATTCCCAGATGGTCCAAAGAAAGCAGCAATGACAACTATATAATTATTGGTTTAAAAAAAGTATACACACACACAGACAAAAGAAGGTCACTAGATTTCTCAGAATTGTCTCAACTGCACTGAGTGAACAGGACAGTTAGAGTTCATCCAAGGTATGAACAATTGTGCACTGTCTTAGAGATGATGAGGTTTGCTTTTAAATCAAAGCCTAGTGTATGCCTATCTGTGTGGCCTTGACTCTTAGTTCCACTCCAGCAGGAGGCAAAAGAGAAAATCCTGTATCAACATGACCACTCTAGACACCTGGTAAAACCCATATATCAGGAAACTTGATTAGTTTTTCTTGGTATGCATGGCATCAGAAAGCAACTAATTTATCCTAGGAATGTCCTATTAAATAACAGTTCAGGTCAACTACAGCTTCAATCCCTGGAAGACACATACTTCAGGTATAGGGAAGAAAAGAAAGATTCCTATTACTCCTAATCATTTTTTCTCATGTAAAGATACAGAAATATCAATACCTTCTGTTATAATCCATCAAGAAATGTCCTTTGTGTCTTAGTCCTAAAATTATAACTAAACATTTTCTAAATGGAGGAAGAAGCCCTGGCAGGTAGGAGGGTGGGAAGAAGGTCTCTCAGATTGCCTCTACATTTCTTAGTCAAAATTTTACCTCCTTAATGGCTTCTCAACATTAACAGAAGCCAATTATTTTTGTCTTATTAGCTATATTAGCTATTGGAATTTTTTCACCACTGGAATTCTTTTAAACCATTTTGGGTGGCTGATTTTCTTTTTCTTTTTTTTTTCCTAAGTATTTAATTACAGTAACTTTGTTTTACAAATTAAAATAGACCCATATGTGTAGATTCCCCATATGTGCATTTTCCCCAATCCACAGATATATGTTAGCACACCCTGCCTTCCATCACATCATTAAGAGTTCTTCATCATGGTCCACTGTGCTCCACCACTACTTGCCCTACTCCCATTCCTTCCTATTGGTAACCTCAATTCTATTGCCAGTGTCCAAGGGTTGATTTTGTTTCATCTGCAACTTCGTTTTTTCTATTCACATTCCACCTATGAGTGAGATCATGTGGTATCTATCTTTCTTCATTTCACTTATTTTACTTAACATAATCCCCTCTAGATCAACCCATGTTGATTCAAATGACACAGTTTCATCTCTTCTAAAGGTTGTGTAGTATTCCATTGTGTATATATACCACACCTTCTTTATTCATTCATGTAACACCAGGCACTTACAAAGTTTTCAGTTCTTATGTATTGTGAATAGGGCTGCAGTAAACATGCAAAGGCATAAATCTCTACGAAATAGTGTTTTCGAATTTTTTGGGTAAATATCCAGAGGTGTGAAGGCTGAGTCATATGGGATTTCCATATTCAACTTTTTGAGTAATCTCCATTCTGTTTTCCACAGGGGTGACACCGTTTTCACTCCCACTAAAAGCACAAAAGTTGTTCCCTTTTTTCCACATCCTTGCCAACATTTGTTGTTTCCAGACTTCTGGATAATAGTCTCTCAGTTATAAGGTGATAAGTCATTGTTGGTTTCATTTGCATTTTCCTGATAGCCAAGGAGTGGGCACTCTTTTCATATTCCTGTTGGCTGTTTGTATGTTCTCTTAGGAAATGTGTCTCTCCAATTACCCTTCCCATTTTTTTGTTGGATAGCCTGTTTTGAGTTTGATGAGTTCTTTATATATTTTGGGTATTAAGCCCTTCTCAGAAATATGGAACACAAATATCTTCACCCAGAAAATAGGCCATCTTTTTACTTTGGTGATGTTTTCTTTCACTGTAAAGAATCTTTTATTGTGATGTAGTCTCGTTTTTTATTTTTGTTTTTATTTCCCCTGAAGATGGAGTTGAGTCCCCAAAGTCTTCTCTAAGACTGATGTCATGAAATGGCTTTCTTATTTCTGAGTACTTTATGGTTTCCAGTCTTATGCCCATGTCTCTAGTCCATTTTGAGTTAATTTTTTGTGAATAGTGCTAGAGAGTGGTCCAGCTTTATTCTTTGGCATGTGACTGTCCAGTTATCCCAATACCATTTATTGAAGATACTTTCCTTTCTCCATCATATGCTTTTGACTCCTTTGTCATAGACTATTTGATCATATGTGAAGTGAGTCAGTTTCTGGTGATTTGCTTCTATTTCACTGATCTGTGCCTCTGTTATTATTCCAGTACCTTCTCATTTTTGTAAGTATTTCAATATGTGGGAGTGTATTCCCTCTGAATTTTTTTTTCTCATAAATGTTTTAACTATTCAGAATCTTTTGTTGTTCTAGTAAATTTTAAGACTTTTTTGTTCTATTCCTTGAAATCTACCCATGGGATTTTAATAGGGATTGCAGCAAATCTGTATATTGTTTTAGGTAAGATGGTCATTTTAGAAATATTAAGTCTTCCCAGCCATGAGCAAGGGATGTCTTTCCATTTCTTTGTATCTTCCTCTATTTCTTTCAAGAAGGACTTACAGTTTTCATTATACAAGTCTTTCATCAACTTGGCTAAGTATATTTTATTATTTTTACTTCTATTTTATATGGTGTGGTATTCTTGATTTTATTTTCTTCTTGTGTATTGTTTGTGCATAAAAATGCAATGAATTTTTGTGTATTGATTTTGTAACCTACCACTTTTCTATATTTGTTGATTAGTTCTAGTAGTTTTTTGAAAGAGCTTTTTAGAGTTTCAGCACATATAATCACGTCATCTACAAATAATGATAACTTTACTTCCTTCTATTTTAATTTTATTTCTCAGCGAAATCTCTATCAGTTTTTGGTATCATTGTGATGTTAGCCTCATAGAAAATGTTTGAAAGTTTTCTCTACTCGTCAATATTTTGGAAGAGTTTGAGAAGAATTGGTATCAATTCTTCTCTGAAGTTTTGTTAAAACTCATTAGTGAATCCATCTGGATCTGGTCGTTTATTTTTAGGGAGACTTTTGATTACTTCTTCAATTTCTTTGCTTGTGATTGTTCTGTGCAGGTTTTCCAGTTCTTCCAGGTTCGGTCTAAGTAGACTGTTTTTCTAGATATCTGTCATTGTCCTCGAGTTTGTCCACTTTTTGGCATACAGCTGTTCGTAGTAGTAGCTTACAATGTTTTTTATTTCTGTGGTATCTGTTATAAATTTTCTCCTTTCACTTGTGGTTCTAGTTGTGAGAGTTTTCTCTATTTTTTTCTTTGTGAGTCTAGTCAGTGGTTTTTCAATTTTGTTTATTTTTTCAAAGAACCAACTTTTGGTTTCATTGCTCTTCTAGATTGTCTTTTGTTTTCTATTTCATTTATTTCTCTTGAATTTTTATTATTTTATTTCTTCCACTGATTTTTAACTATAATCGCTCTTCTCTAGTTGTTTTAAATGTATGGTTAGATCGCTTATTTGTGTTTTCTCGTGTTTCTTGAGGTAGACCTGAATTGCAATGAACTTCCCTCTTGGTATTGCTTTTGCTGCATCCCATAAATTCTGGTAGCTAATGTATTCATTCTGTTTGTCTCTTAGTGTATTTAAGTTCTTCTTTGATTTTCTCTTTTACCCAAGAATCATTCAGAAGCATATTTCTTAGTCTCCAAATAATTTGGGGTCTCTTTCTTTTTGTGGTTCATTTCTAATTTTAAGCCATTGTGGTCATAGCCGATGCTTGGCATGATTCCAATCCTTGTAAATTTGTTGAGACACACTTTGTGTACCAGCATATGATTTATCCTTGAGAATGATCCATAAGATTTTGAGAAGAAAGTGAAATCTGTAATTGTTGGATGAAGTGTTTGGTATATGTCTGCTGCTTCCCTGTTAAAACCTGTTTCCTGGTGAACTAAACTGCTAGGCCAGCTAGGCATACCAATAATAATATTGTATTGCATCAATAATCCATCTGGAAAGTTTATGCCACTTTCCATAGGTGTAATGCTATTAGCATGACTAATAATCCCATTTTTTTCATGTCTCCATATACGCACACTTATTAGTAGTCTCTTCCCATACTAATGTTGGCATTTGTTCTATGACTTGTTTCAGCTAGTTGGACAGTAGTAAACTTGACATAACCAGTGAATTTATAAAGATTTTTCACATTTCTGATTCTCTTCCTACTCTTATCTTTCCATGATGATGGCATGCTCAAGATAGTTTGTTAGGGAATATAACATGTGGAAGATTTGATTCTGCCCTTTTGTCCCAGCTGAAGCCCTAGGTGTATGAGAGAAATTGGCCAAAATTAGCAATGCTCCTAGCAGACCTGTTACTGACTATAGATTCTGAAGTGAGTTCAGACAAGCAGAAATGACCATTAAACTACAGACCCATGAGAAATAACAAATGGTTGTCATAGGTTACTACCTTTGGGGGATGATTTGTTACACAGTTAGTACTAATATATCATATTTGCTTATTAGGATATCAATCATACCTTTTTCCAAATGATGAAGTGAGAAGAAAGTGATTCATTATGTTTACATTTGTTCTCATGTTTACACTAAGCTTTTATTATGGAATCTATGGGAGGGTAATATTTAAAGAAGGAGGAAATTTAAATCTTATTCCATACAGAAATCTGAAAGTCATCATCAATCTCAGAAAATCCAGTAAGTTTTTAACCAAAGTGAGTCTACTAAATGGGAGTGTATTTTTACTACAAGATCATACTCCTGTGATCATACCAAAAAGGAAAAAGAAATAAAGCTTCCACTTCATGTGCATCCTCCTGTCCCTTCTGCTTGTTGATGGGTGCTTTCCTTTTACAACCCCTGCTCGGTTGCCAGTGGTACAAATTGTCCACTAGCTTCAGACAGGCAGTCTGAGAGCTCTTAACAGAACCCCTGCTGATGTGCATCTCTGTTCTCTACTCAGCTGTCCCATCCTGCAGCTACGGTTCTAAAGTTACAGCACAGTTTCTAACTTTGTGCCTGTCCCAAGGCATCAGGACCAAGGCACATGATTTGTAATTTATGAGGACACCCACAGAGCTGTCACTTGCAAGGCAGGTGTTGAGAAAATGGCAAGCAGCTCTAGGAAAGAAAAGGACTCTGATCTCACCCCTGAATAATGGTGGCTAACCCAGTCGTGGGTAGAAAGCGTTGACATAAGCGAGCTTTAAAAATAAAGCAACGGCTCACCTTGCTGAAGGCTCTCTCTGTCTGTCTCTCTGCAGTTGAAGATAACGGAATTGAAGCAATTATTGACAAAATCAGGTGCTGTGTATGTTCTGAGGCTGCTTATATATTTTTAAACTGTGCTTTGCAATCTAAACTACCAATTTCAGTTACTCTGGATAAACAGTACAAATCAACATTGAAACTAAAATAATCCCACAGGATACAATGGGTAACTAACCTTTTAACCAATCTCTCTAACAGAAAAAAACACAAAATAGAAATCAAAATGAATTTGCTCAAGAATTAGATAAAAGGGAATTTTTTTTTTATGTCCAAGCCAACAAAAATGTAAAACAATTAACCGCATTAAATGCCAGCTGCTTAATTTTCTTATGTCAACTAACTGAATCTGGTCTCATTGCAGCTCATCACACATTCCAATTAAGAGCAATACTCCAGAGATTAATACAAGGTGATCTAATGTTAAATTGATTTTGATGGTAGTGGAAATCTATTTGTAGGTATAAATAGAGTGAAAGTCTCGAGGCATTTCCAGAGTGCCACAGAGTGCACAGTGCCATTCTGGATGGAAAGAGTATCAGTTAGGAAGCAATCTGAGCTGGGAAACCGAATGACGCTTTGATGAAAAGGTTCCAAGATTTTAAAAATACTGCTTACTGATAGGCAGCTCAACTTTCCATCTCGGATCTGAGAGTTCCAGCGGGATGTCTGTTACAATGAAAGTCCAGCCGACTTCACACCATGTGAAAACCCACAATGAACCAAAGAGACTAAAATATCAGGCTGATTCCTGGTCACAATAGGAGCTTTCACAATGTTAAAATTCGATGATGTTTTTTCCCTTCCTTGGTGAGGATGTATCAAGTTGGCGGGTATTTCCCAATCCCACAATCTTAAAATCTTTCCAGATACAATTTGCATACTGGCAGTGACACCCATTCTTCCCATAACTTTCTATATGTTGTCTAATAACAAACAGCAAACCACTAGCTGACATAAGCCATCATGTCCTGCGCCCTCCCTCCCCAGTCAGAAATGATCGGGGCTGAAAAGAACAGTTAAGGAGGTTCTGGACAACCCCAAGCCACTTTTTTGGCTCCTAGCCTGGAAAAACTCCTGACAGAAAGCTTGTCTGGTGCTCTTGGCAGAGACCCACTAGATCTAGTAAAATGCCAAAGAGGAGGGAGCATGACATCAAGAAGGAAACATGCTGTAAGGCAAAAAGGCTATACTCGGCCAAAGGCTACTCTGGAAACATTATTATTGGCATATTGGGTGACTGCAGTGCAGGTATAAAAATGTGGGCACCATCTTTTTTGTTAATTTTTCTTTAGTGGTCTCCTACAAAACATAATTCTCATTTATTTGGGCATTAATCTAACAAGTGGAGACTAGAGTTTTGGTAGAAATCACAGACTCTAGATTAACCTTTTTCTTTGCAAGAATGCAAGCATTCATTAATCTGTATATTATTATGAATTTTCCATTACTATGGTCCCAGTCACTCCTTGGTTGGGCCTTCAGTTCTATCACAAGGGGGACTTGAAGACAAAGGTTTCAGAAGGTGGAGGTCACTAAAATAACTGGAGCTCATGCAATAGCTCATGTCCAGTCTCAGCTCAGCAACTGTGCCCACCAATGTGATCTGTTTGGAAGGCTCTCTGAAATTAGACTCCTCCTTTGTTGTTCTCCTCCCCTCTTCCACCTACCTACAACCTCCCACAAATTGAGCTGAATCTGGAAGTGTGACATGCTAAGGGGGAGTGCAGGAAGGGAGATAGACCAGAGCACTCAGCTGTTGGAAAATCTCTAAAGATTCACTGGCAAGCCAGTATATTATAGAGTTCTGAGTTTCACCAGTATGCATATTTGTGAATAAACAGCAAGCTATCTCAGTTCACGGGCATGAAGATAGAGGAGAAGGTGATGGAAACAGCCAGGAGCTTAGACTCAGTCTAAAATTTGGGGGACCCAACAATGGAACACATTAAAAACTGAATTTGACAGTGATTATATTCTTCACTCTTACAAGGAGGATAAGGGAATAGATCAGGGTATTGAGGGTAGAAACTAAAGATAAACAGCTGTAGGTTTCTGCTCTTATAAACCTGGGTTTGACTCTGACTTTGGCACTTAGTTCTGTGAATTTAGACTTATTACTTAATCTCTCTGAGTCTCATTCTACCCACCTGAAAATCGGGAGTTGGTGGTGGGGGAGGGGGGCTACTGCCTACTGCATGGTGCTTTTTCAATCTTGAATCAAGGTAATATGTCTGACACACCTAGCACATATTTTTATTATAGACATTGACTTACTACTGGCATCAAGCTAGCCTTAGCATGGCTAGTTGTATAGATTTAACATATATTTATTTCCTACCAGCAATAGGCTAGGCAACCTTTAAAACAAATTCTCCCAATTAAAAAAAGAAACAGGGAAAGAAAACTAACTTTAGTGAAAGACCCCCAATTATTTCTGGCTTTACATAAGGCATTTGGGGAATACATGAGTGGAATAGTGAAATGGGTGGGTAAGGCATATGCAGGAAATACACTGAAAAGACGGTGTGAGACTCAGTGACAAAACCAAACAGTGTAAGTGATGCATGTTTATTCACTATCACACTTGGAATACATGACAAAATTTTAGCTTTCTCAGAACAGTATATATTAGAGATTTTCCCAAGAATCCTAACACTTCTGAAGTATCTTAATTCAGGGCTTTAAGAATTCTCTCACATTAGAAATTTTAATTTTTTTCTCTAAGTCCTGTAGAACTGTCTCACGTTGTGTCCCTGTCGCCAACATTTGTCTTAAAAAGAGCAGGTTAATGAGTATATCGCTACCTGGATTCAGAGCCAGAGTAACTGGACCCCAAAATCTCTGAACTTCAGTTACTTTCACTGTAAAATAAGACAGTAATGACCTGAACAAATTAAAAAGAGACTGCATAAATATAAGCTATTTTTGTCACATTGATTCCATTAGCTCATGGTTTTCTTTGTGATTTCCACAGTGAACAAAAGCAAACAGAAGCTCACACACTTCCCAGGATTTATGGTGTGTAAAAATCTTTTACAGATTCCCAGATTTTGTTTAACTTCCATTTAAGTTTAACTTATTTAGCAAAATAAGTTTTTAATCATAACCACTTTTAATCATAACCACTAGAATTTAGCAATCAATGAGTTGAATAAATGAGTTACCATTAAAGTACTTAAAATATTTTTGACTCTGGCTGCTTGAGTAGATTTTTTCCCTCCACCCCCAAATTAGCTTAGTTGTTCAAATGGGAATCCTGAGGATTTTCTAGAATCCTTCAGACAGTGTTTGGTTCACCTGTGCATTTGTTCTATATATATTTGCTCAGTGATATGTCTGATCTTATTTTACATTTAGCTCAGTCTTGTAATTTTGAAAGGGGGCTCTGTATTTGGTGCTTTTTCTTCCATTTTGAAATCCCATCCTTTTACTACTGAATTTTTTTATGCAGACATATAAGACATGTTGCTTTCAGATTCCACACAATTTCTATTTTCTTTCTTGCCACATTTGAATGATCTCTTTGGTATCAGTAAACGTATCAACTAGCTTTCACTGAATAACAAATGATCCCAAGATTTGGTGACTTAAACCAATAATGATATATTGCAGCTACTGCATCTGTAGGTGGGCCAGAGATTGGATGATGTATTATTGGCTCAGCTGGGTGTCTTTGCTGATTGCATCTAGGCTTGCTTATTATATAGGATTAGTTGGGGAATCAGCCAATATAGGCTCAACTATGGCTCTGCTTTAAGCTGGGTTTGACTGGCAAGGTTAATTCTAGTTCATGTGTCTCTTGTTCTAGGACCAGCAGGCTAACCCATATATACTCTTCTCGTTATGACTTTATAGGAGGACTGGCACAAATATACACAACCAAATCACATAAGTGCTGCATATTTATTCACTATCACACTCTGAATATGTAACAAATATTTATCTTTCTCACAACAGTATATATTAAAGATTTTCCCAAGTATCTCTTGAGACTCAGGTCTAGAACTGGCACACTTCTGCTCCATTCTGTTGACCTAAATGAGCCATGAACTAAACTCAAAATCAAGATATGGAGAGAGACACTCCTATAGAAACCCTGAACACTACATGGCAAAAGAGTGTGAGTGCTAGTAAGAGTAAATTGCTGTCCTTTAATACAGTCTAGCATGAAAATATCCTAAAAGATGTTAAAACAGCAGCATTTAACCCTTCCAGGAAATCACAATAATTAGAATTTTGTTTCCAGTGATGATTTTGTAATGCAAAGTGAGAACAGGAGGAACAGCTGCAGACAATTGGTAGGATTTCATGGCCAGGGTTCTACCTCTCATCATGACTGGCAGAGTATTTACAGCAGAGGTTATGGTGCTCATGGTCTTCTCCATATGACATCATTTAGAAAAAAAAAAAACTTGTTTTTTAAGATTGAGTTCTAATTGCACATAGCTAACTTTCATTGAAACTTTGGATGTTTTTTGAGAGATAACATCTTCTGGATATCTGGTCTAGGATAGAATAAATAAAGTTGAACATCTGACTGACTCTAGTTCTAAATGACCTCAAATGCTAGATATCGTATATGAACAATCTTATTAGCATCTTAAGATTCTCTTTTATCAGTCTGATGTCATTATTCAGGTTCCTGTTCCCTCTTATTCCATATCTACAGATTGTAGCCTCAGGGGGTGTACTACAAGCAAATATGGACTCTACAGTATTTAAACAATAAGAACCATGATGAAAATGTATTTAGAAGAATTAAATATTGAGAGTTCAAGTACTCTGGGTAGTTATAATAATGTAGTTTGTAAAATTCAATGATAAATATCATGTCTCCTAATAAGATTTTCAATAAAAATAGGAATCAATTAAATGTAATATGTATTTACTTATATAATATGTATGATATGATATATAATATGTATGATGTGATCATATTATATACACACATGCACCGAGTAATACAAAAATTCAGCATTAACTATATCATGTGTATTTAGGAGATGGTAAATAAGAGACCCTCTAAATAATTTCACAAGATATATGGATGTGATATGTCTGTTGGTGCCCAAGGGAGTTGTGGGGAAGTGTGCCTGGGACACTTCTCAGAGCCACTTTAAGCATCTAGAAGAAGCCTGCCAAATGCGGTCATCTTTGGCAGGGCGCTCATCCATATTCCACACCCAGAAAGGGCAAGGTGACTCCTTACCCATCAACTAAAATAAATTCTGGCTTCCAGCCTGGAGTCTCACAAACCTATTCATCTTTTTTCCGTTAGCTCTTATCTTCACGCACGAATTCTTAAGATTCCCAAGGTGGATCAGCAGCATCAACATCACCTGAGCACATTTTAGAAATACAGATTCTAGTCACCCTTTCCCAACCCCCAGGTTTTCTGAGTCTGGGGCTGAGCTACAATAATCTGTGTGTTGAGAATCTTCAGGGATTCAGCTACAGCTAAATTTAAGAATAATTTGAGAACTCAGGTATGACAAATGGAAGCAAAAAGGGGAAGGTCAGAAAAAAATTGCTCCTCCTTCCAAAACATCCACTTGCTCTTTTGTTATTCTCCTGCTGGAGGCTGACCACACATACCATTTTAAATGGGACAGTACTTTTCTTTTAATATTTCCCCACCACCCTGTCATTGTAAATAAATGTCCATTTTGCTCCACTTTTAATAAACGAGGGCCATCTTTAACAAGGGGCAAAAGGGTTGAGTTGCCCAGGGTCTAGTCTGTTCAGGGGGCCCAAAAGCAGCTGTCACTTTTACTTCACATTAAAGATGACCTGATTATTGGGCTTTTCTGGCATGGGGATGGTTAGACAGGAATGTGTTTTAGGCAGGACATTTAGAGCAGGGTTTATAGATACATCAAATTTTGTTTTCACCTAAGGTGCCAAGATCCTTTGCACTGGCCCTCGTGGTTTGTATGAAGTTCCTATGGACCACACAGTGGTTACTATGTGGTCATCAATGTGCATTGCATAGCACTTACTTGTTGCTGGCCTGGATGCTCTGCTCCTGCTCAGATTGCTCCCATCCTCCCCTCCCCTTAGTCACCAGCAAATAACCCTGCTCCATTTTGCCATCCCCGTAGTCCCTTTTCGTCTCAAGAAAATATGGTCAACCTATCCCACTGCAAACTTAGATGAATAATCCAAGCAAACATCTTTTCTTTCCAATTCTATATTCCAAGTGCTATATAAAGCATAATCTTCATTAAAGAGTTCTGAGTTTCAATGTTTGTTTCAGTTAACCCATATGATAATCCCTTTAATGCTCAGATAAATATACACATACATGCACACTACAGATCAATGATAGATTTCACATCCTGAATAGAATTTGTTTGTCTAAAAGAATTCAAATTCTAAAGTTATATAAAGATAACTTTAAAAGTGATAATAGTCACAAGGGAATTTTGTGCATGTGGCTGGGGAAAGGACAAAATGGACAAGAAGGATGGTCATGATCTTTTATAGAGATGATGGGGGAATCGTCAAGATACAGCATCTCTCTTTGGAAGCCATCTTTTTCTTTTTAAGACAGAACCTATGATTTTTAGGTTCCTGAATTTACACCTCAAGCTTTGTGTATATCTTACAATACCTGCCACTAGAGTTCTAGTGCCGTCACCAAACCTACATTTACTTCTTTATTTCCTGATTCCCTCTCCCACCCTGCTTCTTTGGTCACCACAGTCTTGCATCCTGTGAAATTTTGTGATTTTTTTTCAGTGTGTGTGTTTTGTTTCTTTAGACTGCACATATGAATGAAACCAACTTGTACTTTTCTTTTACTTTCTGGCTTATTTGATTTAGCATAATCACCTCAATTTCCATCCTGGTTGCTGTAAAGATGTTTCTTAAATTGAATTTCCACTTGATTTACATCAAATCTAATCCCACAATTCAGTTTTTATTAAAGCATCATAATTCTCTAATGTGGCAAGCCTACAGGAATGGTCAAAAATCTAAAGTGACCAGGCAATTAAATTAAGGGCAGAAAACAATTATATTCATTCATAATTTGTTACTTATGCTTATATCACAAGCAGATTTTTTCACTCATTGTTTATCATTTGTTTCAGTATCACACAGCTCTTTCCTCCCCATTTTTGAATGCCTGGCACTCCTTGAAGCTGGGTTGATGGGCTGAGTGACAGAATGGGAAGGGTCTCACGTTTCTGCAGTCATAAAATGCATCAAATGTAGCAGATCGGGGAGTTAGAGAAATTGCTGCCTGTGGGATTCCAGAAGGATTTAGTCAATTGGATTCTGTGTTTGACTCCTAGTGATGGAAGAAATTCCAAACCCAATGGTTCCTGTGTATCAAATATATTGTTTTTTGGCCACCCAGCCGGGGAACTGGAACTTGTCTAGAGTGAGTTGTTTCCTGAAGCCTCTGAGGGTCTGAAGGAGGGATGAGCATCCCCTCTGTACTCCTTCTAGAGCCCTTGCAGAGAAACGTTGGAAAGAAGATGCCTGCCCTGCCGTTCTTTGCAAATATGTCATGATCTGAGAAGAGTACACCTTCTGTGCCTTAGGATTTAGGAAGTCCTAAGCAACTGAGATAGGAATCAAATGGGAAACAAGGAATCAGCCTGTGCCTGGACAATACCAGTAATTCAGTCTACACAGCCAGCAGCAACCACCAGGGAAAAGTGTCTAGATCCTGGATGGCTGATCTCTCGATACTCATGCTCATCTCAGACCCATCCATTCACTCAGCCAGTGCTCACTGAGAGCATGCTATGTACCTGGCACTGTTGATGACAACAGAGGGTATAACTGTGAACCAAACACCCTTGCTCAAGGAACTAACATTCTAGAAAGGAGAGAGATAGTGAACAAACAAAGCTACAAATACTCTATGGTTAATAGTGACAAAAATATTATAGGAAAAAATACAGGGTTAGAAGGATAGAGGGGAGCTTTGGAGTGATAGATTTTGGAATGTAAACAAATTTTTCTCTTCGTTACATTTAAGCTGCTCGGCATACCTTGGCAGAGCAGCAATTAGGTTGATCACCTCCAAAGGAGCACAGGCCACATACCTCGGGTTCAAGTGCTCTGGGGGAAGAAACCAGTGTGAACAACTAAATTAAGAAGATTAAAATGGAATAAAGATGCTTCTTCCTCCTCTCTCTTCCAGCCTACTCACCTTCATTCCTTTCTACACATTTCCTAAAAAAGAAAAACAAAAGTTAAGTGGCTCGCAGCTCGCAGCCTGACGGTTAAGTCGGCCAGGCACAGTCCACATACATCCCAAGGACCCAGCTTGGAAACCCAGGCCTGGAGTCAACAGATAAGATGTACAACTAAATAAAATAAATAAAATACTTCTTCCTCCTTTCTCTTCCTGCCTGCCTGCCTACTCACCTTCATTCCTTTCCTTTAAAAAAAAATTAAAACTGCTCACAATGCATCCAGGCAAAGATGCCCACGACAGACACATTCCTTAGACTCTGTGTTAATATAAAATAATGTATGAATATTGTGCTTTCACATATGTTTCCTTATTGGGCTGCTATGGCTACCACATGGGAGATACAAGAGGTATGTGACCCCTGGGTGCTGAGACGCAGAGAGGGGAGGGATATGTCATCGGTCAGAAGCCAACTTAAAGCTTAGATAATACCTTTTCCCATGTTTACACTATACTCAGTTGTATTAGCTCAACAAATACTGATTTAATGTCTAGAATATGATGTCTAGGTATGTCTCTGCTGTTAACGGCAAAGAAAAGAAGTGTGCTGCAGGCTCATGGAGCTGTGTGTAATGGGAGAGACAGATAATAAGTGAGGAGCAGAGGCAAGATAATGTTGGGAAGAAGTGTTTTGTGCTGAGAAAGTTAGACAAGGGGATCTGACTTTGTCTTGTCTAAGAAATAGGAAAGGAAGAGTCATCTGAACTGTCTAGACAGGTGGGTAAGTACGATTGCGTTGAACAATCCTCAACATGGCATATTCGCTCATTTGTGGAGGAGAAGTCTGGGCATGTGAGTGACTGGGACTCTCTGGCCCACAGGGCTCTTGAAGCTGGAGGGCGGGAGCCCCAGCCGCGGGGGAGCACCCCCAGGAGGACCAGAATCACCACATGCATTACCTGAACTTGTCCTCCCCTCAGTGGGGGGACACGCACAAGGCAGGGGAACATGAAAAGAATGAAAGAAAGGAGTGAAATAGTCCAGAGACAACGACTTTAGCAGAACGTTTCTGTCTTTTCTTCCTTTGCAAGCATCATGCTCATTTTGTGCCCTACTCTTTTCAAGGACAAGTTCATTGTTCAACATTTTCCCTTTCTGTAGCTGTCAACACCATTATCACTGTCACATTATTTCGAGTGGAGACCATGGAGAATTATGCTCCTCCTTGTTTAAAGCTCATACTTTTGGCTTTCTTTCCTCGCAGTTTTTTCACTGGTGAACGGTAAAGTGGAAAGAAGGTCTTACGGCATAATTTCCCCTCTATTTTAGATGATCTCTCTGGAGTAGATTCTCAGAAATGGAGGAATGGTGGGTTTTGAGAATGAGAGAATTTTTGAAACTCTTTGATGCAAATTTTTTAAATTGTTTAGTAAAAACATTTTGATAATTTTCTCTATCTGCTATGCCCGAGAAGATATTTTTCATTACATTTTTTCCAATTAGAATTTAAAGGTCCATCTAAAGACAAAGAACTAAAATAGATTTTTGCATGTGTATGATGACTTTATATTTTGTTTATAGGCATTATACATACAAATGTAGATACTAATTTGATAGAAATTAGACAGGTAGGCTCCAAATGTTTTGATTGCATAATCCCATCAATAAAGGGTTTGGAGCACTGATGTTTACATTTCTTTACAGACATATAAATACATATATATACATATATATGCATATATACTACTTTATTAGGCAAATTGTAAAGCACAGACAAAAACATTTTAAAAGCTGATACATCTATACTTCAAATGAACTCAATTTATTAATTATACAAGACTGTTTTATCTCACTATAAAATTTAACAATAATATATTTGGGGGAGAACTATGTGATTAAAAAGACTTATCACAGAACATCTTGGCTTAAATTTTCATGATATTGTATTTCGAAGGTCCGATATTAAGCTGACTGCCACAGCTGAAGATAAATACCTCATAAAGCTAGAGTTCTAAATGGAAGAAATGTCATTGACTGTGTTTACTAAATACAATGTTCACCTTTACATTTTTGGTTAAAATTTGGTGAGTAAAGTTCTGTTCCACCAGATGTCCATTAGTTTTTCACAAAATTCAAGTAGAAGAGACCGCATTTAGTTTTTAATTAATTGGTGAAAAATACGACGAAACTGTTCCACTGTAAGACTTTTAAATAGACCTTTCCAGGTGGTAAAAATCATTTTCAGCTACATGATCACTTAATGATTGAAATATTTCAAAATATTTATTTCCAAAATGTTCTTTCTGGAGCAGGGATTTTTTCAAAAAGCAATTACTTTCTCACTCATTACTACACCATAGTTGAAAAGGAAGGTTAAGTGTGCTCTTTTACTCTTATTGCTAGGCAGCTAACTCCTAAAAGCCTTTGCCACTGCAGGAGACAGCAAGTCTGGAACACTTGTCTTTCTCTGGAAGTAAAATATATAACTTTTAACTTCATCAGCCATTTTCTAAATATTCTACAACAAGATAATCAGTAGTATTTGATTTGACATGCAGTTTTTAAATGGCATGTCTAATTAGAAGGTATTATGAAGATATTTCAAAGCTCTGTTTTTTTCTGAAAGTTCTGGGGCAAGACCTCTGATTCTATAGGTGATGTTGATGCTGTTGGTCTGTGGATTGCAATTTTAGAAGCAAGGAGAGAGCTTTTAAAAATTAGGATGACAGAGGCCATGTCCTCCACAGATTCAGATTCGTTGTGGGGTTCAGGAATCTGTATGTTATAGAAACAGCATATGATTTTAATGTACAGTCTACAGGCCAGAGTCTGGTCTCTGTAGAAGTCAGTGTATTATTCACAATTATACGAAATAGTGTACACAATTTTAATTGTATGTTAGCATTTTCTGAAAATCACTAGAGTACAATTTCTGCACATTAGTTTGAAATCTTTACAACTGAAGCTCATGTAAAATCCACTCTTCCAGGAGTTCCAGAAAGATCTTTGTCACTGTTATGAAATGAGTGAGAACCTGTGAGGCTTAGGGTGTGTACACCATCTTAGGCTTCCTATTTGTCAATTGATTTTTAAAAGATTAAATAACCCCTAAAACATTGCAATTAACTAAACTTTAAAAATCTACATCAGAAAAAGATTTTTTTTACAAAAGAATCCTTCATAAAATATTTCATAACTTTTAAACTACTGAGTTCTTCTTGATGTGAAATAGTGATAGCACATGTGCTCTTAAACGCCGTTGATTTTAAGAGACGCCATGATTTAATGTATCACTAAGAAATAAGACACATACTAATTTTTAGTTAATTATCAGTGACATAAAACATAATATTAGTTTCAGGTACACAACATAATGATTCAATATCTGTGTATATTACAAAATGATCACCACAAAAATTCTAGTGAACATAGATCACTACACATAGTTGCAGAATTTGTTTTCTTCATCAGAATAAAGTTGTGTTCCCTTTTTTTCACAAGAGGAAGGAAGAGAGAGGAAGAAGAAGCATGAAAGAAAAGAAGGAAGAAGAAAGGTGGGAGGGAGAGAGGGTGGAAGCAAGAACGGAAGGAAGGAAGGAAGGAAGGAAGGAAGGAAGGAAGAAATATTTATTTAGTTGTTCATTTTTGGTTTTTCACCTGGGCCCCAAGTCTTGAACCCATGTGCTTGGATTTCAGGTGATCTCTCACATCAGCATTTGCCACAAGAATGAACCCTAAGTTGTTCTCTTTATAAGCTCTAACTTCATCTACATCATTCTACAGCATGCAGTATACCCCTGGTTTCAATGTCATTGCTGCAAAAACTTGCCTACACAGTGTACACTGTAGCACTACCTCTGCAAATTTACTCTGAAATCTTTTCATACCTTCAAAGTAGTTATTCCAATCTTGATTACTTTTATAGTTTGTAAACATTTTTGTTAAATAAGTTATTCGCCTTTAACATATCTTCTCTGGTGCATCTTTTATTTATCAGCTCAAAAAATAACTTATTTTGCATTTTATTATTGAAATTAAAACAACAAATATGAGTGAATGAATGCCAGCAGTTCCAGAGTTCTGCTCACCAGTAGGAGTGGTAAAGCCCAGGTGAACTTAGTGATGAATTTGATAAAAAGAGTCAAGACTTTAACTGACCCTTTGGTTGAGTTATTTGAATCTTAATCTTTACTTGTGCTTAAATTAAATGTCTTCAAAATATTGCAGTGGAATATGAGCTGTTGTGCAGCCAAAGTACAGCAATCAGATTATGGAATATTGATTTATGGAAAGTGAAGCAAATATTTGTAATTGGGGTCAAAAGAGAACTTCCACTGTTTTTCAGAAAGGTAGAAAACAAATAAGAAAAATTGATACTGGACTTCATTAAAATTTAAAACATTTCTCTTCAAAAGACACTATCTTTTAAAAAGCAAAGCAAACCTAGGAGAGAATTTATTTTGTATATTCACATGTATGTGAATTGTATCCAAAATAATAAGGTACATTTCCCAAAAGATTAGAATAGAGAAAAGAAGATATATAAAAGTATACTAGGCATTGGGAAAATGCAAATTAAATCACAATAAGATACCATGACATACAGAATAGGATGAGCACTAGATTTCAACTAGTGTTATGGCAGAGCTCCAGATGATGATAAGACTGACATTCAGGTACTCAAAGGTAGATAAAATAGTACTTTATTCCAAGAACCAGTGCTGACTCAGGGGTATTGTTACCCTAAGCTGAGTAACAGGGGGTTTAAGGGAGCTCCTTTTATACTCTGAGGTAATGATTCATCTCCTTAGCTGCATGTGGTTTCTACTGGCAACTCATATTAGTTATGTACAGCTGCAGAGAAGGGAAGCTATGCTTGCTCATCCTCGGTCACAATAACAGGGCACAACTACAGGCTCCATATTACTGTGGAAAATTCCTGGCAGACTAACTTTTGCTTTGGGGTCAGGGAAAAGGTCTTCTACCACAATAGAAGATAGAGAACTCTCATATTCTGCCATTGGGAATATAAAATGATACAACCACTTTGGAAATTACATAGCAATTTATTAAAAAGTTAAACAAATGTTCTAGCCAGTTCACACTTATTTATCTAAAAGAAATGAGAACATATGCCACACAAAGACATGTGTTCAAAGCATTTTTGCCCTGACAGAACATATTCCTAAGGCTGCCAGAGAAAACCATCACCAACTGGGTGATGAAGAACAAGAGAAATTTTTCTCTCACAGTTGGTGTCAACAGGCTTTTGGGAAGAATCTAGTCCATGCCTCTGCCCTAGCTTCTGGGAGCACTGGGAAGTCCTGGCATTCCCTTGGATTGCAACTGCTTTCTTCCAGTCTCTGGCTTTATTATCACATGGATTTCTTCCCTTTCTATCTCATTTATCTGTCTTCTCCTCCTCTCCTTCTCTTTCAGTTAAGCACAATCATTTATTTCTCAGTTTTTTAAGCTGGGAAGCCTGAGAGCAAAGGTGTTGTCAGACTTGGTATCTGATGAGGGCCAATGTTCAGGTTCATAGCAAGCTGTCTCCTTATTGTGGCATCGTCTGGCTGAAAGAGAATGAAAGTGTTCTTTGAGGTTCCTTTCATAAGGTACTAATTTTATTCATGAAAACTTGCCTCTCAGAACATAATCACCTCCCAAAGACCCCATCTCCTAATACTATCGCCTTTGAGCCTTAGGATATCAGCACATGAATTTTAAATGGACACAAAGATTTAGTCCTCCAAGGTGATTTATCAATACATTATTTCAAGAAGACATACTAAAGACTTAAAGTGTTCCAGGTAAAAGCAAAGTATGATGGTCCCTGGCCCCTGCCCTCAAGAAGTCCCAAATTGGTAAGGGAGACAAACACATAGACAAATGCTGTTCAAGTCCTCCTCTTAAAATGACATCAGTGATTGGATTTGGGGCTCACTCTAATGTCAACTAGTTACATCTGCAAATGTAACCGTTTACATTTCCAAATCAGGTCACATTTTCAGGTACTAAATGGTAGGAATTGAACATATCTTTTTAGAAAACACAATTTAATCCACTAGTTGGGGGTGCAATGTCTAACAACATGTGAATTAATGATAAGATGTGGTACATCCATACCTACCTAGCAATAAAAATGAACAAACTATTGATACAGAGCGTAAAGGAATCTCAAAATCATGATGCCAAGTTAAAAAAAAAAAGTTTGACCCAAGAAAGTGCATAGTATTATTCTATCTACAAAAAAACTCTAGAAAATGGAAAGTAATATATATTGAGAGAAATAAAATCAGTAGTTGCTTGGGGCTAATGACAGAGACAACAAAATATGATGAGGAATTCATTGAATGTGATGGAAATGTTCTCCATCTTGATTGTGGTCATGGCTTCATGAGAGTTTACATTGTCAGACACTTTACATGACCACTTTAATGTGTACTCATCACATGTAAATTATACTTTAATTTTTTAACAAACATTTTAGACTTTTCAGGATTTTAAGTGAAAGAGTTAGGTTCTCCCTACAGTTAATTTAATGAAGGAAGAAAAAGTATTGATGTAACTAACCAGGAAATGGAGACAATAACACTGTTCTTTGATATATTTCCCATTCAAAGCATCAATCCTAAAGATGCAAAGGAGGTCAGGATGACCAGCAAAAAGTATGAGAACTCTCATGTCATCAGGATGTTATTAATGACTGCTATCACCAAATAAGTCAAGTGAATCTTTAGACACCTAAAATGCAGAAGATCCAGGCTGAAGTTTTCTGATGTGGGAGAATTAATAAATGTCTAATAGGTAGAGATTTTAGAGTCACAAAAATTCAGTGTGTCAAAATGCAATTTTACTTATATTTTATTAGCTCTTGAGTTTTCACTCTCACCATTAATAGAAAACTCAAACTGGGCAATGCAAGAAAAGTCAGTCTCTTTGTGTGTACAACTTTTTCTCTTGTATGTCATTTGGTGCCCAAGTAGGGGCTATTGCTATATTGCTCTCCTCCATCTCTACTGACCTCTGAGGGACAGTCCCTGTGATGTCCCTGTCCCTAATCACAAGGACCCCATATTTAGGTCACCCTATTTCATCTAGATCTCTGTTGTAGCAACCCTGTCTATGACTCTCTTCTTTCAGATGCTCCTTCGCCTCACCCAGAGAGCACAAAGGCACCTATCAAAGTTAGTCTGCCTGGAAGGCCACCTCTATCTCACTGATAATATATTGCTGAGGGCTTGTGTTGAATGAAGAGCTTCTCTAAGTCTTGCATCTTCCAAGCCACACCTTAGGAATCCTGACAATGATACCAACTGTGTGAAAATTCCCTTTCACCGATATAGAGTAATCTTTGCCCAGTCAGCCCCCAGGGTTTCAGTTCAAGAAGGGGCTCAGGATGTTGAGTGTGTCTCAAAGATATCACAAATTAGTTGCATTCTTTCTAAATCTCCTCCTTGCCACTAGTTGGTCAAATATCTAGCCCTGTTTAAAGTCCTAAGTTTAGTTCATGAATTAATTCTCATAATGTATTATTTAGAGACAAGCTCCATGACTTCTTCATTCAATAGTTGGCATTTGATCTTTCTAGCCAAATTATTTACTTTTTCTAATCTAATCGGGAAATCCTATCAGCTCTGAGACTTGCACTGTATAACTAGAATCCAAGTACACACTATCTCTTCTACTGCCACTCTCCTCCCAACCACTGTCACCTCTCACCTGGACAATTGCACTAGTCATCACCATAGACTCAATGTGTATGTCCCCCTAAATTCATGTGTTGAAATCTAAAACCCAAGAGAGTAGTAAGAGGAGGGTCTTTGGAATGTGGTTATGTCATGAGGGTGGTTATCTCAGGAATGGGATTAGTGCTTCTAAAAGAGATTCCAGAGAGGTTCCTCA
Source organism: Solenodon paradoxus (assembly GCA_004363575.1). Taxonomy (NCBI): domain Eukaryota; kingdom Metazoa; phylum Chordata; class Mammalia; order Eulipotyphla; family Solenodontidae; genus Solenodon; species Solenodon paradoxus. Next base: position 78,219 of record RJWH01003261.1, on the reverse strand, counting down.
CCCCTTTCACCATGTGATGTTGTAGGGAAGATGACCATCTATGCACCTGCAGTAGATGTTCAAGTGACAGCACCTTGGTCTTGGATTTCCCAATCTCCAAAGTGAAAAAAATAAATCTCTTATTTGTAAGCCAGTTGATGGCATTGCCAAAGCAGCTTAGATTAAGTTTCCTATCTGGTCTTCCTCCCTTATTCTAATACAGTTTATTCTTCACACAAGGAACTAGAGTGATCTGCCTGAGACCTAAGTCAAATTCTGTCACTCTACTCAAAACAACCAATTTTTCTTTATTTCACTCCATAAAATCCAAAGAATTTACCGTGGCCTCTAGGGTCCACCTCCCACCACCATTGCTTTCCAGATGCTTTCCAAGCATATCAGTCACCCCTCTTATGGCTTGTACTCAAACTGTTCTCATTTCCAGGCATTTTCTGCTCCCACACTAATCTCCTTGGATAACTCCCTCAGTACTTGCCCACCTTTCCATAAATCCTACCTCTATGCTGCCTACTCTGAACACCTCAGTTAATACTGCAACCTGTCTGACATTACCCATCTCCTTTTTCTTTTTAACATATTTTTATCACCAGCTGTCTCAAGTGAGTTCCTTGAGCTAAGAATTCTGAAAATGATTCTTATCAAGCCGGATGCTCATTAGGAGTACTTGAGACCAGGTACCCTGAAAGTGAGGACATAGAAGCTTGGGGACAGAGGGAGAAGTGAAACCATAAAGTCATCCCATTGAAGTCCTTGGCCAATGACACAGAGTTCTGGAGTTGGGGCATTCTGAATGAGGATGAGAGAGTTCTGGGTTGCCCCTGGAAGGAGATACAACCTTGAGTGGAGGCTGAGTTTTTTATCCAAGAGAGAGCTGACAGATTCTGTCAACAGCTGGGAGAAACATGTGCTCCATTCAAGAAAGGAGTTTCAAGCAGATCATCACAGGACCCACATACATCCAAGAACTGACTTCTATATTGTGTTTCTTGTCTTTCTCTCTCTGTTCAAACAGAAGGTCAATGAGAGTATGATCTTTTGCTTACTAATATCTGGTACATAGTAGGTTCTCAAGAGGTATTTTTAAATGAATTCCAAAATATTTTTCGCAAGGACTCTAAAGTTGTATATTATTGTCTGTGGTATAAATTTAGAAAAGTCTACTTAATCATTCAAAAGTCAAGAATATGGCTCTTTGTAGCTTCCAGGTATTTGGGATGTGCTGATTCCCTGGAACCAATAAGGCTTAATCTTTGTCTATTTTTAGTGGGGGAAGGACTGCAGAGCTTTTCCTTTCTCTATCTCCTCTCTCTCCCTTCTCTCTGTCTCTCTCTCCTCTCCCTGTCTCTTTCTCTTCCCCCCTCTCCCTCTCTCTTTAAATAAAAATCCATTACCAAAAATGAAAAATAGACATCAGGCCATATTACAAAATAAGATTCTCCCACAAAGGAGAAAACGTAAGAATATAATTCTGTGGATAAACATGAAATTACCAAGTCTTAATATTTAAGATATGGCTTCTACACGTCCAAACAAAGTTGCTATTAAATAACTCGTGCAATGAATTGATGCTTATTTAAGTGGAAGAAATATGAACCAATCCTACCATTAGTAGGATTCTAATTGCATACTATGTCTCAAAAGTTCTAAAAGGTCTTGCAGTAAAGAAACATGATTAACATTATTTAAAATCTTTAACTTAGTTAACCAAATTTCTATTTACAGAAACTCTTAGAATTTAATGTTTTAAGGAGCACATTTTGAAATGTGATGTCAAATGTGACTATTATAACCAGTGATCATCATCAAATACTAATTGAAATCTATTAATGACAGTTACTAAGCTCAGCCCCAACCTGCCATTTTATTATAATTAGAGTGGTAAAAGTTGTTGCCTATCCCAGGTGTTATCTGTTTACTTCTTTGCTCACATAGTCCTCAGGCAATTTGCCCAGCTGAATACTCACTTGCTCCATCTTCCAAACAGCCAGGAGTATGGCTACATGACACAGATCTTAAGTCTAGTGGGCTTCAAGGAAATATTTTGTTTTTCTAACATCTGGGCACAAGCACCCCTAAAGTTGATATCCTCCTGACTTTCTCCATACCTTTAATGTGCCAGGATGTCTGATGCTTAGGAGTCCTTTTAATTCCATGAGATGACATGCAGGGAGAGAAAAGGCAACAAGCTAAGACTAAAAGAATGGAAAAATAGAGAAAAGTCTAGTATGCTTACATGTCGGAGATGGTGAACGTGTGCCTGCACCATCTACTTTAAGAATTTTTCATGCTAAAGCAAAGAAAACTCTATTACTTATTATTTGTAGCCAAAATCCTAACTGATTCACTGTAAAGTTGCCAACCTCTGAAAGGAAAACGCTAGGCAAAAAGAGAAAGGTGTGCCAGTAGGTAGAAAAAAGAAATACTTAGCCCCAAATTGCTTTAATGCATGCCTATATTTGAAGTTGCCCAGCAGATACGACTTGGGAAAATTTATGTACTAGACATAGTTATGTTGGACATAATCTAATATAGTTACTCAGCACAACATAAAACTGGTACCCAGAGATATGCAAATATACACAGAGAACTCATGCTCATGTTGAGCTTTTGGTCTCACAATCTCTAGTTTTGCAGGAATAAGTATGGTATATTCTTTCATTTTTCTCCCTGGAATAATGAACTTCTAGTTTGAAATTATGATACAAGTACTATCTTATATTGGATATTCTCAAAAATCAAACCCCCAAAAATGTCTAAGTCAGGTAAACAAGGTTATCCAGTTCAATAACATTGTTTTTTCCCCAGCTATAACCATATGTATAATATGAAAGTTAAATTGAAAATTGTCTTTGACCTAAAACAATGATCATTCTTCCATACCAAAGTGAAGGATAGTGAGAAATCTATCTCCAGGCCACCAAGACAAGACGAACACTTCCTCAAATAAATACCTATCTAAATCTAATTCAATATGTTATTACATTTTAGTTTCCACCTCATTTTTCTGCACTCTTCACATTTATACTCTTGTCCCATCAGGTTTCTTGAGAATAGATTTTCTTTGTATCATAGGACATTGGTAATTTAAATCACTTAGTCATAATTAGAGTTAACTGGGATTGAAGAACAAGCTTGAAATAGTTGAGAGAACTGATGGCATTTTGGACCAACCACTGATGACCTAAAACATTTTCCTGAGTCTGAGATACCTCTCTGTGGAGATCTGGGTAACTGGCTGTCAAGGACCTGGCTGATATTGTGCTACTCAGTCAGAAGCAAGGCCATGTTTATACAACACGAATTGGATTTTTTCATCCTTATTCTCTGGCATTGGCCCACAGATTTTTCCACATAACAAATAGACACTTTATTTTTTATTTCCATTTTTAATTGATTTTGTTGAAGGAATATTGCCTTGTAACATTGACTTGTTTTGAGGTATGCATAATAGCACATTTACATCTGCATATAGCACAATAACTTTACCGCTATTCCCCTTTTTTCCCCTTCACTTTAAGATTAATCCCCTTTACCCCATGTCCCCCCACTCCAACTTCATCTCTTCATCTCTTTGATTTTCAATATTTTCCCCACCACTAAGAGTCCATTGTTGTTTGGATTAATTTTCCCTCTCTGTCTGTTTTAGAAACTTTCGTAACAAATAGACACTTTATATAAAATGTGCTTATATCACTGAGATTACATTTTTTTGTCAAGACTTGCCTCTTCTAGGTTGAAGTCGATTTACCCAGTCTCCCAGGAGACCCACTAGACCCTCCATCCAAGCAGCTGTTCAATCTCAACTTAAGAAACAAAAACGAAAGCCATTAAGCTAACTCTCAAACACTACACGTACACAAAGACATAGTAGGTTTACATGGAAGTTTACTTGTTAGAAACTCTGTTTTAGTTTCATGAGGAAAATCTCAAGTAATCTGGAGATGATGGGAGCTCAGGCTTCACAGCCCTGTCTTTCCCCACTAGTTCCACTTACCAAGATGTGTCTTACATATAGACAGATCCTCAAGTCCTCCCCGAAATATATATATATATATATATATATATTAGATACACTCAATTATATCAATTGTGTTTTATTTAACTACTTAATGTGTTTTTCCACAGCTGGCTTTTCTGAGCATGTGAAGATGACAGAAATGATTTTGCAAGACAGAGCAGTGCAAGGACTAATGTACTGATCACCTCAGTCCTAACACATCGTCATCTTCACAATGGTAAGTAGATCATCATATTTGTCACCTTCATTTAAATAGTAATTAATAATAATAAATGTGCTTCAATTCTGTATCTCCTCTTTTAAAAATGGCACCACGTCCTGTGAGGAAGAAAACTGGCTTTAATAATAATCCTCGCATTAAGAGATTCTTAAGCAAATTACAATCTTCCCCCCAAAGTATTTTGAGAGAGGGCTTGGTATTTTATTTTACTGGCTTCACCGCACTAGACATTCTATTCTCTGGAGAAGACCGAGCAGCACACTGCTCTCCTGACATCTAGGAAGCAGCTGGCCGGACCATTTATGGATTAACCAGCTCAGTTTGCAGTTGCTACTCTCAGCTTGTTTTCTTTCTCTTTTTTTTTTAAGACCCAAGAAGTACTGACATCATTGTGGAAGCATAGAATTTAGTTCCACCAATAAATCAAACTGGGCTCAAGCTGCTGGAAACACCACCACATTGACAGAGTTGAGGAGAGCCTGAATGACTCAATGGACTGATCATAAGATAGAAAGCTTTTCACCTCCAAGTCCCTGGTTTTCATCAAGCCAGGCCCAGCACATGAGAGACCAAACCTGCTCACTCTGCTGGCCGAGACCCAGCAGGCCCCGTGCTGGGCGTCATGCTGTGAGTCGGCCTGGGTAGAGTCCACTTGGATAGGACCACAGAGACAGCAAGGCCACAGGTTGAGGTTTCATAAATAAGGGTCAAAGATATGAGTGTGCTCATGGAAAGAATCCAAGAGTTGGGGCGGAGGTCTGAAGGAAAAAGGCAGGGTTAACATGACCAGCCTGTGGCGTGGCAAGTGGAATGGTCATTGCTAGACTGGAAAGCCCTTTGTTGTTCCTTCCTGGATCCCAAGCATTAGCGAGTAAAGTCTAGTCAAAGGTCTTACCAGGTGTGATAGTTATTTTTATTTGTCAGCTTGGCTAGGCCATGGTACTCAGATATTTGATCAAATACTATTCTAGATGTTCCTGTAGAACTAATTTTTTTCTATACAATGACACCTAAATTGGTATCTTTTGAGTAAAGCAGGTTACTGTCCATAATATGGTGGGGCTCATCAGATCAGGTTTTAATGAAAACACTGACCTCTCCTGGAAGGAAAAGAGAAAAAGGACTTTGGCCTGCAAGGCCAACTCTCTCCTAGGTCTCTAGCCTACTGGCTTACCCTACAGATTTTGGGTAAATCTCCATAGCCAGATGAGCAACTTTCCCTAAATAAATCATTTCTCTGGAGAACACCAATAATAAATCATGGATACTTTGATCCTGCATCCTTTCCTTCCCTTGACCTTTTCCTTCCTTGCAGACCCGATCTCACTGTGTTTGGTGGAAAACAAATAATTTTTAAAGATGCTTAGAGATGAGAGTATCGCATGACAAGAGTCAGACTTCAGTAAGCTAACTTGAACAGCAATATGGAAGACAAACTAGAAAAGGGCAGATTGGAGCAGCTAGAATAATAATGCCCATATATGCTGCTATTCTACATGGCAACTGCCAGCTACATTTAGCTATGTATATTAATTAAAATTAAATAAAACTGGACAGTCAGTTCCTTAGTTGCACTAGCCAATGGCTACCATGTTGGAAAGTGCAGGTTATGGAACATTTCTATCATCATAGAAAGTTCTAGTAGAGGTCTGGTATGGCAAAATTGAAAGGTTCTCCACTCTGGCTATGGAAGAAGAAAGGGAGAAACAAGAGAAAGTAATTTCCATTAGGTTTTCAATATGTGCCCAATAATGTACTGCTTGCTTCACACAACTTATCTCAGGTCATCATAAAACACAGTCTATAGTGCACTGCTTAGCCCCAGAGGCAGAGAAACTGCATCTGAGCAATGTTCCTTGCTCCAGCACCACACCAGACAATCATGAAGACTGAAATATAAATCCAGGCAATTTTAACTCTAAAATCTTTCACCGACATAAACAACTATCCTGACTACATTTGGGAAAAGAGCATTCTAAAAATATTATCAGAATGTCATATTACACTTTCAGCTGGAGTCCTAAAACCATTGCACTCCTTTATGTGCTTTTCTCGAGTACCCACCTCCAGCACCCACCCCTAAACCTATGACCCAAAGAGCTTCCACAAGTCTACTGGAATTCTGAAAGCACCCTCTCAGACAACAATTTGCTATTTCCTCCAGTCTCCCAACCCTGCTGTCCTGTATCTTAGTCCATTAGGGTTACTTTGCCCGCAGACTGACTGGTTTTACGCAACAGATATTTCCCTTCCGAGTTCTGGAGGATGGCAAGTCCCAGATGAAGGCACTGGGATGGCCGAATTCTGGGGAGAACTCTTTTTGGTTCATGGCTGGGGACTTGTGACTGTGTCTTTACATGTTAAAAAGAGTGAGAGATCTTTCTGGATGCTCTTTTATAAAACGTGAATCTCATTCATGAGGATTCTACTTTCATGCCTGAAGCATCTCCCAAAGGCCTTGCCTCGTAATGCCGTCATCTTTGGGAGCCAGGATTTCACACTATGGATTTCAGAGGTGGGAAGGATGCAAATATTCAGATCACAGTCATTCGTTAGGTCTGTTGTAGCTGCAACAATCAATAACCCTGAAATACAGTGGTTTAGAGCAATGCAAAGGTATCTAGTCCTCAAGGCTGATGATGGTAACTCTGCTCGTAGGCCCATACATTTCCAAAACCAATTGTTCTCAGTCTGTGGTAAGAAAAAGGGCTTGAGCTAGAATGTAAAAGAGTACATTTTTTTCCATCATCAAGAAAGACTTGCTAAAATGAAAACAAGTGACTAAATGAGTTAGTATGCTTAGTGAAACTATTAACATTCTGGTGCCAACTCCTTATGCTATATCAGACAGAGAGTAAGCTGATTTGGGTCTGTGACCCATAAAGAGCGCCGGCTTACAGAAATGTGGGTTGTATTAGGGGGTACCTGATGTGTAGATTTTTAAGGCTTATTATTTATTCTTCCAGAGGTCCTATGGTCACCATCCATGCACTTCACAGATCCAAATCTAAGTCAGAATCTCTCTTATTCTTTTGCTTTTCCCTCTTCTCACCACTTCTAAGCTCCTCAAATATTCATCCATCCTTAATAGCTTCCCTTTCTTTCAAAGTAAGGTGCCCCTGATCCTTCCCCATGATGTTCCTTGCTCTTGGGATCACATCTATCTTGATTAGAAATTATTCCCTTTTTATTTTGTTTGAATATTATGTCTGTCTGTTATCTACCATATGTTTTCTTTAACTCTGAAGGCATGCTTGAGTTTCTTCCCCCCAAATTCCTTACTTAACTCCACATGAGCCAAGAGGCCACACTCTTGCTCTGTCTCCCTTCCAACTAGACTTCACCTCCTAACTTCTATACAAACTCTGTTCGCTGCTTCACCAAAATCGTGGTTATTAACTATCATGTTATGAGCATTTCAAATGCCTTTTGCAGGCCAGAATCTCAGTGCTAATCACGCATTTGTGTTTAGTTATACCTTGCGCAGCAGATCTTGTTATTAATTAACTATGTTGAAAAGAAAATTAAGACTCAAAGACATGAAGTAACTTCAAAGTGGAGTAACTCATAGTTACTGAGATGTGAACCCAACTTTCTGTCTTCCTTTCACATCTAGTTCTTTTGTGGAAACTCTCTGTATTCTCTGACTTCAGAGTCCCTGTTCTCCTGAATCTCTTGCTCTTTTGCAGACTCCTGTTTGCCCACTGGGGGAGCCTGCTCCCTACTGTTTCTCCATGGAGGAAGGACCACAGCTGCTGCCTTCAGAGCACATCCACTCACAGAACAACTTCAGGGGGTTGGCTACTAAATGGCCACATTTGGTGCACCCTGGTGGCTCAGGTGTTAAGTCTGCAGCTGTGGCGTAGTCCACATAAAGCCCAGAGACCCAGGTTCATGACCCAAGATCAGGGAGGGTCAATCAAAAATGAACAATTTAATTTCTATTTCAGTTGAACATTTACACTTTTAGTCTCACAAAGTCTTATAACTCAAATCTGTCTCCCTAATTACCCATTACTTAAATACCTTTGAAAACAGGTCACATTACGATGAAGCATTGAAGCTGAAAATTGTGTTACACAGAGCTTTCCCTCTTACATACAAAGCAGCTTAAACAGTCCTTTAGCCTAGACTGCAGAATTCTCAAAGTTAGGAAAGATTGGGGTGCCCAGTTCGTGTGTATTGTAAAGAATTAGTCATGAGATGCTAAACATATATCTGTTAAAGTCTCCCAGAGGACTTGCAAAATATATTTTTAAATTTTTAGTAACGTGAAAAATGAGCAGCTAAATAAATGAATGAAAATGAAAAAACTTGAAAGTAAATAATAAACGGCAGCACTGTCAGAAGGCTGCCTGTCTGTGAGTCACTGGTTGCAGCACTGCCCAGGAGCCTGTCCTAAGGGAGGGAGGGTGCACGATGCTGCGGAATCAGGGCCCAGGTCCTGAAGTGAGTCCCCAGAAGAAAGCAAGGAGCATGAAGGGGATGCACGGGCAGGGCCTGAGGGAATGCAAAGATGGAGACCAAAACAGGAAAGAAGAGAAGCAATGCCAGAGAAGAGGACGTAAGCACTACCCTGAAAATGCAGTGTTATGAGAAGAGCAGGTGACCCTCTGACCACTTCGTAGGAAGCTGGCTCACTCCCCAGAAGAGGCTGCTGGGCTTGGACAGCAGTTCCAGCACTTGGGGAAGAATGTTCTCCTCAGGCACAGCTGCAGCATACCAAGCTTCCAAAGATTTCCTTCAGGCTACCATTGGAGATGGTCTGCTGAATGATCTCAATTCTGAAAAATGCCTGGCTATCCCTCCCTGAGGACATGTTTACCTTTTAACAGGTGCTTCCAATGCCCCCAAACAGTAATGATGGTGAAACCTTCAGACATCTTTACTGACCAGTGACAGGATATGGGGATAGGAGGCATGAAATCAAGTGGGGTAGACAGTTGCCTCCTCCTTCGAGATAAGGCTAAGGGTATGACCCAAGTACTCCCTGATTCCACATTGAATCCATCGTCCGTGAACTTATGTGCGCTCCCTTGATGCCATATTCATTTCCACATTCCACCCAGAATCCGAAGGCTAGCTTTCCCATGCCCTGGGAGGAGGGAGTGGAGACATCATCACCGCAACTATTTGGCTGCTCCCATGGAAGCCATCACACTCCTGATCCGGAGCTTTTCGGCACCCATCGCCCCCACTTATGTGAAGAGGCTGTCAAAAATTTCTCTTAGGAAGGCCGTGTTGGGTTACCAACAGCTGGTAGCTGTTCTCTGCAGCCAGGTTCCGGGCTAATGGACGATTATGGGTTAAAAGTGTGGCACTGCCTATGGGTGACTGGGCTATGGTCTGGGCCTCCTGAAGACACGATACCTTTAACCAGAGGATGGCTCTCATGGTGGGAATTACAGAAGCTGGCAAGACTGCACAGAGAGCTATTTTAGGACGAGCAGGCTCTCCAGCACCCAAAATAACCACCAGTAGGAGGTTGCATACGCGGCCCCCACAGAAGGTCAAGTCGCCCCTGCTCTGTCAGCACGAGCCCTTTGAATCATCTCAACACTTTCCATTTAGTCAGGCTCTTCCCTCCCCCACCATCCTGTCCTTCCCAGGCTTTAGCGCTATCTTTGAACTAGAGAGGCAAACAGGCATCATTTCTCTTTTTATTCAGATCTGATGAAGAATGTAAGATGAGTAAGACACAAGCAAGCAACTGGGGAATCACTGCCTCCCTTAATCCAAAAAAACCACAGAAGCTCAATGCTGGGGCAGCCTGAGCAACCTGGTTGGGATTCATACGCCAAGACAGTCAATCCATAAATCCCAGCCCTCCCAGGGACACCGAAAGAGTTCCTGGAACCACTTACCCTCCACTGAGAGATGTAAGTGTGGCAATTGTCTGCACCTGTGATTCCTCCCTCACCCATTCCTCCTGGAGGCTCCAAGGCACATGGAGTTAAGCTAAAGATTCCCTTGATTCCCCATGACATAGCAGCCGTTCCTCCGAGTGCTGCTGCAGCTTGTTATGAGAGATGCCGTGCATGGTTTCTGGAGGGTATATTTTCATTGAGTCGGGATGTTTGGCACACTCAGCCCATAAGCAGAAGTCCAAGGTAGAAATAGATGGTGTGACTGGTTTATTCAGAGAGTGTTGAAAATGTTTAACCAATGAATACTAATAAAGTGTCTTTCTGGAAGATAAAGTGGCAGTTCCCAGGCTACAGTACATTTGTGCCCAGCCTAGTAGATAACAAACATTTAGGGTGACAAAATGATACACAAACATGAGAACTATGCAAATTATGAGAGTCTCTTTTCATGTTTACATTTGTGCATATTTCTGGTTATTTCTGCAGATAGACAGATTAGCAGGTTTGCCACTAATCTGATCTCTCTGACAGAAGTGAAAAATCGTTCACTCATCCCAGAAACACATTCCCCACCCCACCCCAGCCCAGTATATGGATGAAATAAGCTGTCTGGGTGTCACTGTGCAGACAGTAGCCACACACATGACAAAGCTTGGGGATTTCTAGGCAAAGTCAATCCAGAAAGGGACAAAAAATAAGCATCCAAAGCAGAAGCAGCATCTGGTGAAATGAAATTTCAAATATTTCATTCAAATCATTTAAGACCACAAAAGTCTGTGACATGACCTTGAAAGAATGTTGTAGTAGTTGCTCATTCGATCATCATCCAACTTCATTTACCAGCCTCGAAGCTCCATAAGAGCAAGGATCTGTTTTTTATTCACTGTTGTATCTCCAGCTGTCTATTAGACAAGAACAACTCAAAAATATTTGTGGATGAATGAATGAGTCCATTCATCCTTCGGCAAGCATTAATCATCAAATAATGTGGTAGCCAGGCTTTTCCATTTTTCTATTCCTTAATTATTGGAAAATTTCACTCCTACAGGATTTTCTTTTACATGTGTGTTGAGGGTGGGGAAGATAGGCAAATATCTTGGCTTCGTCCCCCATCAATTTGGTCTTGGAATAAGATCAATATTTTTAATATAAAGAAGAAGAAATAATGATTTAAGCCTCTCTTCAATAATTAAACTATCAAAATACCATGTAAGAAAATTAAAGTTAAATCTTTGCATTTACTGTGCATTTTATAGGAGGTAAATTACATAAATACCCTTATAGAGAAGAACCATATTCTTTCCCTACTTACAAAATTTGTCAGAGGTATTTGCATTTCATTAGATATTTGAGATTTATGTGTTGATATTCAAAATAAAGTAAGTAGGAATTTTTTTAATTAATCAAGTAGTTTTAAAAACAAAATACTACTCAGCTACATCAACTAATACAAAGCAATCAGTCAACTAAAAGCAAAAGATTGGTTGACGCAATTGACTATTTTGAAACTATTTTAGGATAATAAGATAGCACTAAACACTTAATAGAATGCCTGACAATTCCAAAATTGCTACAAGGGTATAAAGCAATAGGAAATCTCATTCAGTGCTGCTGGGAATGCAGCCATTTTGAAAGATAGCTGTAGGTCCTTATAAAGCTATGCATAATCTTATCATGCAATCTAGAGATTGCACTCCTGTATACTTCTCCAACTGGTTTCAAAAGTATGTCCTTACAAAATCCTTCACACAAGCATCTATAATAACATTATTTATGATCTCATATAATTAAACACTTATGTGAAGGATGACAATGGGTTAAAGCCAGATTTCTTACTCTTGAACTACTATTTAGATAAGCAAGGAGACTAAAGCAATCCATTTTGCAGTCAATTCTAAAGATGTCAGTATGAACTCACATCTAATTTAAACATAGAAATGATTACATATGGAAATATCTCTACACATGGAGCAAATGCATGCGCTTTCATACTCAGATATATTCCCCTGCTATTTAATCTAAAGATGCTTACAAGTAATGTCAACCAGTAGCAATGAGTACACTTACTTTCCAGATCTTGATTTCTAATATTGGTTTCCAATAAAAAGGAACCAGAACTTATTTGAGAAATAGCAGATGTTGAGACTAAGACATAAACTATACAAGATAATCCTAGAACACCTTATAATGCTAGGAAGCAACAAATTTTAGGCAACTAGAAAATTGCAAGCTTACATTGATGGCAGGATGTCAAGTGGATGCAGGAGACAACTAAAAGAACTGTTAAGTGGCCAAGTTCCCAATGATCAAAGCTAAAAAAAAAAGTTGAACAACAAAATAAGTAAAATAATATTGGATTATAATCCAAAACACAAATTTAAATATCCGTGAGTCCATATTGATAGATAGATAGAAAGATAGGTGACAGGCGGTAAATAGATGAAAAGAGATAAATCTTCTACGAAGAGGAGTTCCAAATAACATATGTAGAAATGCTGTATTCAAGAAGGGGAGCATGCCTTCACACTCTTTAATTGTGGGTTCCTTCCACATGACTTCCTTCCCAAGAAGAAAAGAAATGAAAAAGAAAAGTTTTACACTTGAAAACTTAGCAGAAACTCTGTCAGCCAGATGATCAAGATCAGTGTCAAAGTGATAAATTATGTCAGTAGTTTATACACTTGCAATATGATGAGAACAGTCCTCTGTAGTATTCCAACCAAAACTCATAACCGCTATCTAAGTAAGAGAAAAATCCCAAATAAATTCCAATATAAGAGCAGCCTACACATCACCTAAGCAGTACTCATCAAAATATTCAAGGTCCTCAGAAATAAGTGAAGTCTGAAAAACTGTCAAAGTCAAGAGAAACCTAAAGACTAATTATAAATGTAATATGGTATCCTGGATGGATCCTAGTACAGAAGAAAAATGTGAAGCGAAGTAAGAAAATCTAAATTATAGACTTTGGTCAACAATAATGGTTCATAAGTTATAACAAATGTACCACAGTAGTATAAGATGTTTATAATAGACGAAACTGGAGGTATAAAGAGACTCTACGTACTATTCTGCAATGTATCTATTAGTCTAAGGCTGACCAAAATGTAAAGTTTGTTTTAATTATATGATACAGCAATGCATACTGAATTATTTACATAATGCAGCATATCTTAGATTTGCTTAAAATATGTTCAATTAAAAAATATGGAAGTATGTGATAGTTAATCATGGGTCAACTTGACTGGGTCACAGAGTGCCCAGACATTTGGTCAAATATTATTCTGCGTGTATCTTTGAGAGTGTTTCTGGATGAGATTAACGTCTGAATCATCAAATTGAGTAAGCAGATTGCCCTTCTTAGTGTAGTTGGGCCTCACCCAATCAATTGAAGACCTGAATAGAATGAAAAAATTTGAGTTAGAGAGAGTTCCTTTGGCCTAACTTCTTGAACAAGCACATCACTTTTTCTCCAGTGTTAATAATCTAACAAATAATCAATCTGCTCTTCCTGGGTCTTGGGTCTGCCAGCAGCTTTTGACTACAACATAGACCACCAACTCTTAGTCTTTAATCATCTTTGAACATATAGCGTAACTTCATCAATATTTGTGGTCTCCACCTTGGAGATGGTAGATATTAAGACTTCTCAGGTTTAATAATCATTTGAGACAATTTCATGTATTTATATATACACATACATGCACAAACATACACACATATACATACATATATGAGCACTGAAAAAATACAGGTTTTAACTGCATGTGAATTTTCCTAATAATATTTTCTTTTATTTATTTTAATTTATTATAAAAATATAGTACATAATACATACATGAAATAGATGTTAACTGTTTACGTTATTAGTAAGGCTTCTAGTCAATAGCAGGCTCTTAGTATTTAACTTCAGGGCGAGTTAAAGTGTATACATGAAATTTTGGCTATGCTGAGGTTTGGAGACTCTTAACTTCCATATTGTTCAAGTATCAACTGAATATATATGTGTGTGTGTTCATATATATGTATATATATGAACCCTGTTATATATATAACAACATTAATATAAATCCTGTTAGTTCTACTTCTATGGAGCACCTGAACTAATAATGTAGAGATCAATAAAATAAGATTGAGAAAATGAAAATGTTAATACAGAAAAGGGGTTATTATGCTATTTTGTCTAGCATTGCATGCTTGTTTTTAAACATACATACAGTTTTTAAAATATCTATGAGCACATTTAAAAATAAACAAACTAGGATTCAGAAGGGACTGCCATTACTCATACACCATGCTTCTCTACTTATTTGCTTCCTTGGCACTTGAACAGTAACTCAGTCTCCAGGACATTGGACCCCACCACCACTTGTTCATAATCCCTATCCTCTTCCCCACTGGCAACCTAAGTTCTATTGTTAATGTCTGAGGGTTGGTTTTTGTTTAGTGTGCTCCATTGCTTTGTTTCTTTACATTCCACATATGTGCGAGAGCACCAGTGTCTGTCTTTCTTCTTCTTACTTATTTCTTAGCATAAACCCCTCCAATTCTATCTATGCTCTCTCAAACGACAAGATCTCATTTTTTTCTAAGAACTGTGTAGTATTCCATTGTGTATATATGCTACATCCTCTTTATGCAAATGACAATGAACACTTAGTAGTTTCCAGTTTTTGGCAATTACAAATAATGTTGCAAGAAATCTAGGGGTACATATATCTCTGCAAATCAGCGATTTTGTCTTTTGGATAAATACCCAGAAGAGGGATGGTGGAATCAATGGATTTCCATTTTCAATATTTTTGAGGAATCTACGTACTGCTTTCCATAAGGACTGAACCAAATTTGCACTCCCACCAACAGTGTAAAAGTGTTCCCTTTTCTCTGCATCTTTGCTAATATTTGTTGTTTCCAGACTTTTGAATAATAGTCAATCCCACAGGTGCAAAATTCTTGACAGAACTCCTTTTTACATTTATGTCATTCATCTATTCATCCATTCATTCAACAAGTAGTTGAATGTTCAACCTGCTCTAGACATTGGAAAAACGATGGAAATAAAAAGCAACAAGGTCTTTTGCCCAAACAAGACATCTGAAAGGGAAGACAGATATTGGAAAAAATAATTATACAAAGAAATGCAAAACTGTGAGTGTAATTTGTGTGTAATAAAATAAAATATATGGTGATAAGAAAGAAGAAAGTTGACCTAATATAGAATGAACAAAAACAATGATTAAAATAGAAAAATTTGGAAAATGATGAAAAGCATGTCATTTAGAGTCTTGGTAGTAAATATCAAAATAACCAGCTAAAAGAAATAAGAATGTTTGTCTCTGGGAAGGAGGAGATAGGAGAGAGGAGGCAGGAGACTGCCACTTTACTAAAATCTACATTTTTCAACTGTTTAGCTCTTTTAAGTAGTGTGCTCAGAAAGTTTTGATAAAGCAAATTTTAAAGGAAAGAAACAAAAATACAAGAGAGGGTGAATAAGGACAAAATCTAAGTGTTTGAAATGACCAGTTTCTTGCAAGCTTGATCACGGGGAGAAAACCCTAATTACTAAGATCAAAAATAGCAAGGAAAGCAACCAAGGTGATAGAGACAGAGATGTAGTAGAGAGTAACAAGATCCAGAATGGTGTTTGCTCTAGTTTGGGAGAAAGCAGGAGAAGACATTTGGAACACATGCTTGTACCTTCAGTGGTCCTGGGAATGTTGTAGTTCATATATTAAAAATGAAAATTTTTACAAAGTTGGTTACTTATATATATTAGATTCATATATAGTTTATATATGTATACATTTCATATATGTAAATAATATTTGATGAAATATTGTCTCCTTTTCTTTTGCTATAATAAAATACAATGTTATCAAGACTCAGATAAATAAATGTACAGATTTCTTTCTGAAAATTTATACCCTCTTAGACTTAGCTTCTGTTCCTCTAATAACGCACACACATCCTCATCATCATCATCATCATCATCTGAATTTCTATGGCAATGCTGAGTAGACATTTTGTTGATCTTTTTCTTCTCCATTAGGTAACACAGTTAATAGACACTTTGAAAATTAACTTGGAAAAATAACAACTGTGATTAAATCACTCAGGTTGATGAGTATGTAAAAGTGGTTAAAATTCCCTGTTTAAGAAAAAAAAGGAGAAATCTTTGACTTTTTTTAGCTCCCTCATGTGGTCACCAGAGAAAAGGGCATTGTGTCTAACTGGAGTTACTTTACCTTTATAACAATATCTACACTGGCATTCCACCTATCAGTGTCATGGTGTGTTTATTTGATAGATTAGGGAACAGTGTAAAGGCTAGGGAAAACCCAGGAGTCAAAAATATGTTTAACTCTGTTTCACTTAAAATTAGTCTTTAAAAGGAAAGTTCTGTGAAAGTACTCTTTGACATGACTTGTTTTAGGACATACTGAAATAAAACTTTAAATTCTAGTAAGTCTTTCTTTTAGTTGTACCAGAAATATAATGACTTGCATTGTGAAAACCATAATATAAATATAGAATTGTGCAAAGTGAGTATTTAATATTAAGTATCAGGTGGTTAGTTGAGTGGATCGCAGTTAAATATTTAGAATTATCCATCAATATAGTGCAGAGACTGGCAAAACTATTGGTCTAGAATCTAAATTAATTTTCAGAATGCATTTCTAACTGACTACACAGGTTTTATCAAAGAAGGAGATTTCAGTTTGGGCCTCAAGTCCATTCACTATAAAATCACTTTGATCATTGCTTCTCTAGTAGTTATCAGTTAAACATATCAATAGTGACGTGATGTATTTCAGATCTTCTTCATTTTAACAAGAATAAATACATTAAGGAAAACTTACGTTTACAGTGGTTGAGAATTGATATCTGTTTCTGTCATTGTGTAAAACTGTCATGACACAAATCATTTTGAAATGACCACACACATATTGTTGATTTTTAGCAGGGAGAACAAAAACAGTTCTTATATTAGTCTTGTTACTTTCCTCCCTAAATTATACTTTCAAAATATTATGTGTCTTATTATTAAGAGCTTTGAGTGGTTTGACACGTCAGTAAGATGTATGTTCAAATATTATAGTAAATTTAGCTCCTGGCTTGATGGATGAAACTTGCCTCAGTAAGAATTTTACCTACAACAATGACAGGAATAACATTACTAACTCCTACTTACAAGCTTACCTCCTTGCTTTCTGGTATATACAAATATTCCCATTACACATAATACACATATAATGTAAAACCTATGTTTATTTATTAATATAATATGTGACAAAAGACATATATACATATATGTATACACAATTTCACAAAAGGATTTTGTTAGAGGCTGAACATTCTCAATTATCACAATGTTGCCTGAGTGGTGATCACATTCTAACCGTCCTTTGGAAGTATAAACTTAAAGGTACATTGAACAGATTCAGAGATCAAGAAGTCAATTTTTGCAGTAAGATGCTGACATTACTTTTTTTTAACTATTTCACTGCTTTAAAATTATTTTTATTGTTTTAAAATCACAAAGTAGTATTAATTCATTCTCAAATAAAAGTAATTATGGAAACTTGGCCCAGAAAGGTAGAGTGAATCCTCAACTATCGATTACTGCAGAAGAGCAAACTGTTTGCATTCAGGAATATATAAATACCTGACACCACAACTAGCTACACAAATTATTTTTATATAGAACTAGTCTCTATGAACATGTGAGTAAGAATTACCAAATGTGAAGTTGAGCGAACATCCAGAATCTATCAAGTGTTTGAAGGAAATGAAAAGGACTGTAATCTAGGAAGAAGATAGCACAGTAAGCTTACTTTAAATAAGACAAGACAAACAAAAATAATTTGAAATTAGTATTACTGATCTCCTCAGAGATATTTGAATGGGTGGGATATAGCTGAAAAAGAAGATAATAAAGAGCTTGGAATTTTATTTATCCAATTACTGATTTTTTTAAAAATTCAAGCATAAATTAACAGATTAATCATGCAAGAAAATCAATAAATAAGCTGATCCAACAAATTGGGTAATTATTTTAGAATATCATGCAAAAAGAGATATAAAAACGGGAGGTTAATATAGTCAAAGATAGATCCAGAAGTTCCATTGTCTGTACATGTATTGACAATGTTTTATAAATAAAATACAGAATTTATCAAAAGAAAGTTCCCAGTACTATAAACAAGCAATCTTTAATTTGAAAGAATCTATTAATGCCAATGATAAAAAATAAAAAGATTTATGGATGAATGCATCATTGCAGAATTTCAAAATTCTAGAAATAAAAAGAATATTGCTAGATGTTTCCAGAACGAGTTGGGAAATTACTTAAAAAGTGAAGTAATTCCAACTGGTATGAAACTTCTAAGCAAGGAGTAATGGATGCTGAAAGGAAAGATGAAGAAGTTATTTTTAACCTAGAATTCTATACCCAGCAAAAGTAGCACTAAGTATACAGGTAAAAAGAATCACTTTAGAAATGCAAGAATTGAGAATATTTATCTATCACAAATCTTGCTGGAAAAAAATCCAAAGAAATAAACTGTAGTGAACAAAATCTTAATCACATAAGGAAGTTTAAATAATGGTTGGTGAATTATATTTAATATGAAGTTCAAAATACCAATGACTGAAAAATGTGAGACAGGAATGTCATATTACCAGACACGTCAAACTATTTTAATACATTTTGTTTGTTTACATTGGAAATGTAGCATACTACTTGATGTTTCCTCCAAATGATTTGAAAATGACAAAAACCTGCACCTAAATATTTATAATAGCATAATTTTTAATTAACAAAGCTTGGAAGCAACAACAGTGTCCTTCGCAGGTCAAAATAAGCTGTGGTACATCCAAGCCATGGAATATTAGTCAATGCCATAAAGATATGAGTTAAGACAAAACTATAGTTTATCTGGAAACAAATGAAAAGACAAGCTACAAGAACGTGTAGGATGTTGCAACAGCAGTTCCAAGAAGAAAGTTTATGGAAACACAAGTGCACAACAAAAACCAAGAGACATTTCAAATTAATTGTCTAACCACCAAGAGACATTTGAAATTAATTGTCTAACCACATCACTGAAGGAATTAGAAAAGGAAGAACAATTTAAACCAAAAATCAATAGAAGGAAGGACATGATAAAATTAAAGTGGAATCAAATTAAAACTAAAACAAGAAGACTTCAAAAAATCAGTGAAACCAGAAACTGATTGCTTGAAAAAAAAAAAAAAAATCTATAGACCTTTAGCCAGACTCATGGAGAAAAAAAGAGAGAAACCCCTAATAACAATAATCAGTAAAAAAAAAAAAAAAAAAAACAGAGGGGAGATTACAGCAAACATTACGAGAATACAAAGGATCATAAGAGATATCTATAAATACCTCTGTGCCAACAAATTTACCAATGTTAAGGAAATGGAGATTTCTAAAATCCTACAACTTCCAAAGCTGATCCAGAAAGGCATAGATAACTTGAACAAGCCAATCCACAAGTACAGAAATTGAAGCAGTAATCAAAAGACTCCCCAAAGCCATAAATCCAAGACTGGATGACTTCACCTATGAATTCTACCAAAGATTTAAAGATCTAATATGTATCCTACTAAAAAAAATTTCAAAAATTCAAAGAGGATGGAAAACTCTCAAGCATATTCTATGAGGTCAACATTACATTGATTACAAAATAAGACAAGGAGACAAGGACAGCACCAAAAAAAGAAAATTACACACTGATATCACTGACGAATATAGACACAAAAATCCTCAACAAAATCTTGGCAAACCAAATTCAGTAACACATCTAGAAAATATACATAAAGTAGGATATATTTCAGGAATGCAAGGATAGTTCAACAGATGCACATCAATATAACGTACCACATCAGTGCAGGAAAACAAAAATCATGTGATCATATTAATAGACACAAAGAAAGCATCTGACATGATTCAATACCCATTCATAATAAAAACTAACTAAAATGGAAATAAAAGGAAAATACAATAGCATGATAAAAGCCATGTATGACAAACCCACAACTAATATCTTACCCAATGGCAAAATCTGAAAGATTTCCCCCTGACATCTGGAACAAGATAAGGATGTCACTCTCATCACTGCTATTCAAAATGGTTTTGGAAATCCTTACTAGAACAATAAGGCAAGAAAAATACATTAAAGGAATGCAAATTGGAAAAGAAGCAATGTAGCTATCATTATTTTCAGATGACATAATATTATACTAAAAAAACCCAAAGACTTCATTAAAAAATGTTAGAAGCAATAAACAAAAATAGCAAAGTGGCAGGATATAAAATCAACACACAAATATCAATAGCATTTCTATATGAAAACAATGAAGTAGAAAAAAGAAATCCTATTCACAATAGCACCAAAAAAAAAAGAACGATAAAATACCTAGGAATAAACCTAACAAAGAAGGTGAAAGACCTATGCATTGAAAACTACAAGACACTGATAAAAGAAAAAGAAGATGCAAAGAGATGCAAACTTATTCAGTGCTCATGGACTGTAAGAATCAATATAATTAAAATAGCTATCGTATGCAAAACTATATGTAGATTTAATGCTTCCTATCGAAATTCCAAGAACATTTTCTAAGAAAATGTAACAAGCAATAATCAAGTTTGCATGAAACCATGAAAAGAAAAAGACCTAGAATAGTCAAACTCTTCTCAAAAAAGGAAAGAAATATAGAGGAATCACCATCCCTGACTTCAAATTACACAAGATCATTGTCATCAAAATAATAAGGTATTGGGACAAAAACAGACCAGTGGAATAAAACTGAGAACCCAGGAATAAAACTACACATATATCGGCAGTTAATTTATGACAAAGGATCCCAGGGCATGAAATGGAAGAGGGAAAGTCTATTTAATGAATGTTGCTGGAATAATTAATCACCTGCCAAAAATGTAGCTAAATTACTCATTAGCACCATGAACAAAAACTAACTCAAAACAAATCAAAAACCTTGATGTAAGACCAAAAAACAAAATACAGACAGGAAAATGTAGGAAAAATGCACCATAATAGCAATCTCAAAGATGTCTTTGGGGAAGTGACAAGTACAGCAAAGGAAACTAAAGTGAAACTAAACAATTAGGACTACATCAAACTAAAAAGTTTCTGTACAGGGAAAGAAACCAAGACTAAAACAAAAAGGCAACCCAATGTATCGGAGAAGATGTTTGCACAAATGCATCAGACAAGTGCTTAATATCCAAAATAATAAACAGCTAATATACCTCAACAACAATAATGCAAGTGACAACTCAAAAAAATGGGCAGAATTCTTAAATAGACACCTTTCTAGAGAAGGCACACGGATGACCTAGAGACACATGAAAAAAATGCCTTTATCACTCATCTTGAGATAAATGCAAAATACCTCTCACACCAGTGAGAATGGCCTATTTTATAAATATTAGAAACAAAAAGTATTAGAGTGTATGGGAGAAAAAAGAATTCTAAAAACTGGTGGGATTATTAATTTGTGCAATCTCTTTGGAAAACAACATGGAGTATCCTGGAGCAGGGCTTAGGGAGAAATAAAACTACTATTTGATCCAGAAATTCCACTCCTAGAACACATACTCAAGAAATACAAAAGCACTAATTAAAAAAATACATATGCATCCCTATGCTTATAGCAGCATAATTCACAAAAGCTAAGACACGGAAACAACCTAAATGCCCATCAACAGATGACAGGATAAAGAAGTTGTGGTATATATAAACAATGGAATTCTACACTGGTATTAAAAACAGATGAAATTGAACCTTTTGCACAACCTAAATGAAACTGGAGGTGATTTTGTTTAACAAGATAAGCAAGAAAAGAAAACAGAAGTATAGGATAGTTTCACTCATACATGGAATATAAAGAAACACAACAAATAAACAAAGTGCAAAAAAATCATAGAATGCAAGACTATGTCTATGGAGGATACAAGGAAATGAAGGAACTAATATATTAGGAGGAAAGGGCACTAGAACTCTAGTAATCGATATGCTTGATTCCAGCAGGTGAGAAAATGATTATCAGTACAAAGATTTTTAGATGGCTATGTAATATATTAGCAAACCTCAGAAGGAATAGAGGAGAATATTGAAAAACAAGGGATATTTACAAGTTATAAAAACAAAAATCAAATTAGGAAGAAATACTTGCCCAATGCAACAATAAGAAAGAGAAATTCTCTGAATGTGAGGAGCATCTACAAAAATATAGGATAAAAGAAAACATGAAAATGAACAGGGAACATTGGCAGGAAATTCACAAAAGAATGTTAAAACGACATAATTATGTGAACAAAATGTTTAAACTTGTAGGCAAGCAGGGAAGTTCCAATGAAAATAAGTTTTTCCATTGTTTGGAAAATGTTAAACTTATATCCAGTGTTGAATGGTGTGTAGAAAAATAGCAAAATGTATTAAGAAGACCTACTTTGCTCTGTGTGGACACATAAGTTGCAAAAGGAATTGAGACAGCAACTTTAAATATGTGCTATTAGACGGCATTAGGAGGTTACTGTTAGTTCAGGTTTGATACAGTCACAGGTATGTAAAAAGAAGTTCTTGTCAGCTGGGTGAAAAATGAAATTGTTTCAGGTGAAATGGCATGATAGTCCAGGACTTGTTTTAAAAACACTCTAGAAATAAGAATAACTGGAAGTATGATAGATAAAAAAAGATTGACAGCAGGCTGATAATTATTAGAGGCGAGCATATTTGTTTGTTAGGGCTGCCATATAAATACCACGGACTGTGTGGTTTATACAACAGAAATTTAATTTCTCACAGTTCTGGGGTCTAGAAATCCAAAACCAGGGTGTTGGCAGTTTTGGTTTCTTCTGAGACCTCTTTCCCCCTGACTGGCAGACCCTCTGCTTTTGTCCCTGTGTGTACACATCCTGTGTCTCTTCTGTGCATCTAATTTCCTCTTCTAGGGCCACCAGACATATCAGAATGGGGCCCACCCTGAGGGTGGCATTTTAACTTGATCTTTTTAAAAACCCAGCCTCTACGAACTGTCACAGGTGGAGATACTGGGGCTCGAGGGCTCCAATATATCTTAATCAGGGGTGGTCCGCAGATCAGCTAGAGCAATACTTGATAATGCGTATATACGAATGTATCACATTATTCTCTCTCCTTTTAGTAGAGAATGGGTGAATATTTCATTAACAAAACTTTTTTAGAAAAATCACAATCGATTGTGTTGTTTAGAAAAAAGGCAAAAAAAAAAACAAACAAAAGCCTGTCTGTCATCTATATATCTACCTGTTTATCTGTCTACCAACATCTGTCCATCCATCCAACCATCCGTCACTCACCTGTCATCTATGTATCCATACGTCCATCCATCACCTAGCTATCTATTGTTTTATGCACATAATTCCTTAACACACAGGTAGAAATATAGAGATCAAACCATACCAGTTGTTACCTGTGGAGAGTGCAGTACGATAAGAGGAGAAAAAAAACGTGTTTTACGTTTACTTTCTCTTCGCCCATATGTTTACTATATTTTTGTTCTTTTCTTGCCTTCCCTGTTTCTCTCTGTGTTGGATTGATAGTTTTCTTTGTTACTTTTCTTAAAAAACAAAATGAAACATTTTATCATATTGTTATAATTTAGTAATTTGAAGGTGATTTTAAAAGTACATCCCCATTTTAGCTAGCTACATTAAACTCTTCCATCCATTAGCAGGTCTATTATTTTTATTATTTCATCAACTTTCCCTAATATGAAAGCCCTGGGCCACAGTGGTACATTTGTTTAAAATAATGCACTTACACTGGCACATCATTCAAGTCCCTAATTTACATCAGGGTGGACATTCCATGCATTGTGAGGAAAGGGAAATGCCTTGTATCCAACATTATGACGTGGTACAATGTTAGCTTCCCCGCCCTAAACATCCTCTGTGCTCTGCTTATGTATCTTTCTCCTATGTATCTATCTCCCCATTATACTCCTGATTAATTAGATTTCCCCCTAAAATTGGGGTTCAGCCTAATTTCTCACCTGAGTATTAAAAAGAATTTCGCAAATCATCTCAGGCACACAAAGTTTTATCTTCTACCGAACACACATAGAAAAAGAATTAAAACTCCTATCCCAAGTTTCTGCATTTTTCATTCTTCTCACCCCCAATCACAAAAAGAAATTTATCCCTAGGAAAAAAAATAGCTCACTGATTATGATCAGTATTGGAAATGATAAAATTCCAGAACAATCAAAAATTATTCCAAGCCGTTTATTGAATTCTCCCTAAAATGGAATGTTGATTTTCCGAGAAGCTCCGCAATGACGTCAGGCTCTTCTATCAGAAGGACATTTTGAGGAGATTACTTTAAATATATCCTTGAAATCTTACCTCCTGGAACCTAGAGCAGTAAAAACCAAGTGTGAGTGTTCGCTAACATCAGTACAAGCAGGAGGAAATAGCATGGCGATTTGGATGCATATTTGTTGAATACTCATTTTATGCATATTATTTCTAGTGAAAGCAGAACAGCTGTTGGAAGAGAGGGAGAGGGAGAGAGAGAGAGAGAGAGAGAGAGAGAGAGAGAGAGAGAGAGAGAGAGAGAGAGAGAGAACAAGAATACATTGTAGAACTTGTCATAATAAAGGAAAATCATCTCAAAGTAAGATGCAGGGGGAGTTTATGTTTTTGTTCTGTAGCTTCTTTCAGGAATAGCATATTAAAATTTCTTTCTCTCCATTTACTCGGATCACTGCTCATTGTTCACAAGCCGCAATATAGGTGGACCAAGAGCTATACACATAGAGCATGGGATTTCAAGATAAAGTGGAAAACATGTAAATACAGTAGTTTCCTCGAATAAGTCACATTTCTAATTTTGCTCCTCCCTTTGGCGTGTCTGTACACTTATCTGTTCCACTTTCTCCACAAACTCAGTGTCATGAAGCTTGAATCCTTGAAACTCATTTCTTAAAGCATGCATACACCTCATGTCCAAGTATGGTCACTATGAGGGAGCTGTCACTGAGAGCCCTTGTGGAAAATTGATGACTGGCTACAGAAGGCAAACGATAGGACAGATGGCTCTGTCACCACCGCCAGCATGTAAGGCTGAAAGAAACTCAGTGCCTGGGCAAATACCACTGCTCTCCTACACTTGTTCCTTCTTAATCCGCTCTCCTGTCTGCAGCTGCCTTCATTGTTTGGTTTGGGGCAAGGGTATCATCTCATTTTCTACAGACATACAGTATTTTCTAGATGGTCAATAGGCTAATAATGCAAAGAACACATTTCAGAAATTCCTTGACATCCCAAACCAAAAATGATCTTTAGTTAAAGAGTAACAGTGAAATTTCTGTTTTATACAATGTCAAGAAATAATTGGTCATTATCCTGCTATGGATAACTGGACTGAAATTATTTTGTTTTTCTTTTATATTTGTTTTGCACCCCTAGGTCCTGGGTCATGAACCTGGGTCCATAGCTTTGATAGCCTGTGCCTTAGTCACCTGAGTCACAGAGGTGGGGGCCTGGATTTAAATTCTTTTAAGAAATTCTACAAAAAAAGCTATGTGGGAAGCTCCCTAGTGGTGTAGCAGTCTAATCCTCCTGGGAGCAGTCCCACATACAACCCAAGGTCCTGGGTTCAAGACCCTGGGTCCGAGGAAAGCAACCAATGTGAACAACTAAATAAAAATAAATGGATAACTTTTCAACTTCTCTCTTCCTGCTTGTTTACACACTTTCGTTCCTGCCTGCATGTTTCCTTTTTTAAAAAAGAAAACTTTAAAATAAAAATAAATAAGCTATGGGTACTTTTTACCTCTTAAGGATACATCCAATGAGAATTCAGTACAATAAAGGGGTTAAAAAGGTCATGATGGAAAAGTCTGTCATCTTAGACCAATTGAATGAGTCACAATTCAGCAATTTTCAAATTTCTTAGATATTCTTTATTTTCTGGTTGAACTTTCAGTCCCAAGAAAAGCAATGGAAAATGAAATCATAAGATGTTCATAAAGACTCTTCCCTTTTCCTCTGTCTTCTTGACCTTTGTCAGGACATTTTTTTTTTTTTTTTTTGGTCTTAACATCTGGTCTCAGAAAAGAAGCAAAAGATTTGACTTCTCAAGTGTCAAGTTCATGCCTGAATTGAGCAATACAGAGAATTCTGCAAAGGAAAAGCTCACCTGCATCCCAGTTCTTTGATAAAAGAACAAACAGGTATCCTTACCAGGAAGAGGGACCATGAGTGCTCATAGTTCCAGCACTCTTTCTCTCCCCGTTGTGGATGTCTGAATTTTGACCAAAGAATCAACAATCCTGTGACCCTGGGCAAGAATCGCTACCAATTTCACTATAAATGCTGCTGGTGCCTCAGTTTTCGTTTATAGTCTTTTCTGATTTTTTATTCTAAAATAATAGCTCTGGAACTCCAGGAAGCTAATGGATTCTTCCATAGATTCTTCCCCAAGCTTTGGGGGTATCTTTACTTGTACATGTCCTCCTACAGTGTAACTAAAACCCTCCATGACTTAACATTGTCACATAGAGACTGTTGTGGAATTCTTCATTCCAGTTTGTTCAGTTAGCAAGTCTTTTATCTGGTTCATTGGAAGAAGTCAATGCTGAGAGGCTCCCTCTAGGGCACAGACCTCACCGTCATAGCTGTCATTTTCCTCTGGTTACATGATTCTCTCTCATTGCCAAATCTGATGGAGAAGCAATTCTGCAAAGCGGTTGGAGGCATGCCCCATTTCTTGGCATCTCTGTATGTCTTTTACTAGACCTTATTAGATCTTATTAGGTCTGTGTCATGCAAAGTCAGAAAGTACTTTGATAACACATCATTTGATATTTATGAGTAATTAGAGAGAAAATTACTGTGCATCGGGATCATTTCTGCTTGGCAAGAGGGACTTTCCATAAGATCCTACTTCCGATCCACACTCTTGAGCATTCAAATCCCATTGACTAAGCATCTATTTCCTTAACTCACCAAGGACTGCTCCCCAACCACCCCGCACCATGTTCTTTCGGGTTCCTGAATTTTTTTGACAATCCCAGATTTCTCCTGCCCAACTGTGGAATGCCATCCTCACGTGACACAGCACTGTGCCCCTGTTCTGCAGTCACCACCCCTACCTGCTTACATTGTATTACTGGCCAAAGCAAACCATAATCATTCTGTGCGAGCTGAACACTGACGGGTATCTTTATCTTTTTGTGGGCAAGAAGAGCAAAGTAAGAAAGGTTGCTTGCAGAAAAAAAGTTAAACCACATTTTCATTTCTATATATAAAGATACATTGAACACCTACATGGGCCCAGAACATTGGGAAAAATCAGAGAATCCGAAGAAAATAATTCTCAAAATGTGCTCCAGGGAAAGCAAGCATTCTCCAACCATTTCAGATGCAGTCCACGAGATGAAAAGTATGTTCATTATAGTGCAAAGGTACTGTCTGCCTTTTCACTCTTGCTCTTTTATGAGCAAACCATAAAGTTTTCCAGAAGGTACAGGACATGAGCTTTTGCAAAAAATTGAAAGTAGAGGCAGCTAGGAGAATCCAGCTGTCTTTTGTTAAGCCAGATATTTAAAAGGCTGGCAAATGCAGTGCTGCTCTTCTGCTCTTCTCACTAGAATTATTTTATTTTGAAAAGATAGCTCTATTTTATTTTTTAAAATTTATTTGAATATATAATGCTTCATTATCTTAATAAACTACAAGTGAATGTCTTTAATGTCTCAGTTATTATTTCTAGTAGGACACATATCAGTAATATGACCATTTAAATAAAATCTTTTTGGGGTTCTCAACAGAATTTAAGAGTGTGAAAGTTCCTTGAAATCAAGAAGCTTGAAGAGAAACTATTCTAACTTACAGCTGAATTGTGAGAATGAGGTAAAAAAAGAGGAAATTAAAAAATGATTGAGTGTCATGTGACCAAGTGCTAGTCTGTGTGGCGTGGACTTAAGATAAAGTGTTTAATAGAAAAGGAGGATGGAGACGAGATCCAAAAGTATTTAGGAGGAGAAGGGACTTGAAGATCATTTGCTAACCCGTTTGTCACTGACAGATCGGATGAGCTCTCATTTATCGGTCATGGCGTGGAGACCTCCTAAGGGGCATGTGTTTAAGCAGGGCATGGAGGGAAAATCTGGCTGGAGAATGTGGTGAAGACAGGGGCTAACGTCCAGCAGTGAAGAAGCAGCAAGAGAATGAACCCAGCGAGAACTCGTCAGGGTGATGGGAGATGGATCTAACTACAGAAGAGGCAAGAGAGTAGAAAACAGGATTGGACCAGTCAAGTTGCTACATACACGGATAGAACAGGTCACATTTTTTATTGTTTACCTTTATTTCATGATCATAAACTTAACTCTGCAATCCAGCGACACTTGGAGGAGCAGCAGTGAGAGCACAGATGATACAGTGCTTTGACAGACAGGGGCGATGTGTACTCTCTTGAGCTACACAAGGAGTGGTCTGGTGATTAAAGCAGAATTCAAACGTACGACAATTGTCCACAATCTACAATGGTGATCTTCCTGCTGGTTTTGTCATTCCTGGACCCAGAGCGTCCCATCGCTGGCACAGTATTCGCGCCATCTTTCACCTTGCTTAGGACCACATGCTTGCCATCTCGTTGCTCAATCTTGGCAGTCCAGATGAAAACTGGGAACCATTCGTGTTGGATCCAGCATTTGCCGTGGACACAATGCCAGGACCTGCATGCTGCAGGATGGAATTCTCATCATCAGACTTTTCCCCATAGACTTGTTGCCAGTGCCATCATGGTGTGTGAAGTCACCATCCTGGAACATAAATCCTGGAATCATTCTTTACAAGCAGGAATCTTTATAACCAGATCTTTTCTCTCCAGTGCCCAGAGCATGAAAGCTTTCTGCTGTCTCTGGAACTTTGTCTGCAAACAGCATGAAGGAGACATGACCTAAAGACTCATGGTTGATAGGAATGTTGAAGAATGCAGTGGGGTTGCCCATTGCTGCCTGACGTGAAGGAGTGGATGGTGAGGCATCTGCAAGACCAGGTTCCATTTCTTAACTTAGGTGTCTTCCCTGCACTGTCAGTGACAGTGCCTTCATTCTGCCTGTTTGAATTTCTGCCTGGAAAAGACTTTCTTTGCTTCCCAACATTAGCTTCATTGAGCGTCAATTTCTTGTACTCTATACTGGATATTGACATTTTACTGCAGAGAATGAAATTTAAATGAGACCATTGACACTAGAAATACTATGGAAAAATTCTCAAACACTGGACACATCCTGAATAAATTCCCCTTTTGAAACTAAAACACCTCTTTTTTAGGTATGCACTGTCACTCATAACTTTGTGAGAGTTCGTTAAATCGGATTCGGTTTCTCAAGGATTCCTCAGCATTGTAAAAGAATGGGAACTTTGAGAACAAAGGATCACATGGTGGGAAATGAGAGGCAGTCGGGGCGCAGAGCACTTCAGCGGGACAGAGAACGGCCAAAAGCATCCAAGACTCTAGCCCTAAGGACAGGAAATAGCCCCGCACTGGTGGCAACAGCAGAGTTTGGTGATGAAATTAAAGGCTTTGTAGCCTGTCCGGGACATTTTTTAACTATATGATCTTGAACAAATCACTTAATACTCTTGGAGTCTCTGTATCCTCTTCTATAAGTGGATATTCAAAAATAACACCTACTACTTTGGGAAGAGTCCTTGCTTTTGTCTTTACTTGATCTTCCCTAACTTCCTGCCTTCCAAGTCTCAACTCCAATACCATCTCCTGAGACAGGAGTCTTGTAATCCCAACTCTCTACTATGGTGTGCTACTGTGTTTCATTCATAGCAAGTACTTAGTACAATGATCTTAGTTATATTTATTGGTTTACTGTCTCTCTCTAATAGAATAGAGGCCCCATGAAAACACAGGTAAGAGTTCTCTAAAAAATCTTGCCCAGTTTACTTCTGTTCCCTAGTACCTAGAACAAAGACTGACATTCCTAGGGGCTCATTAGAAAGACTGAATAAATAAATAAAATTGCTCCATGTGACATCAAATATACAAGATTGGTAGAAGGAATTTTTACTTGACATGGGTGTTTTGATTAAATTAGTCATTGTGAAATTGTTTAAAATATATAAGTCTTTATAGTATTATCTCAAAGCTCATAAAATGGTTTGGCATTTGTTGACAGCAAAACTAGTGAGGTCTCTTTTGGATTCAGTGGACCAGGTGTTTCTTCACTGACTATGAGTCAGGAGCTATGCTTAGCACTTATGTACTGTAGTGAGCAAGTGGTCCCTGACTTCACAGAGCTTATAGGCTAGTGGAGAAGACTACTTTAAACATTAATTTAAAAATAAGTATTGGCACTCCCTAATGGCCTAGTGGTTGAGTTCACTCTGGGCACAGGCCACATACATCTCAAGGTCCCAGGTTCAAAACCCAGGGTCAGGGAGTAAAACCAATGTAAACTCTAAATAAAAATCAACTAAGTGCTCCCTCCTCTCTCTCAGCCTGCCTGTTTACTCACCTTCATTCCTGCCTTCACCTTTCCTTTAAAAAAATTAGAAAGAAAAGAAAAACAAGTATGGATACTCTGTTGTGGGGTGCCAATGCAAGTTCAAGTTGTCATGGAAACAGAGCATTTTATCTACTATGAGGCAGGGGAGGGGAGACATTAGGAATGATTCTCAAAGGAAAGCACAGGAATTACAAGAATACAAATAAAAGATAAACTGGCATTAGTGATGCAAAAGCAGAAAGAGTTGTATTCCAAGCTGAAAAAGCAAAATATAAAAAGGGAAATTAAGAGAGTATGGTGTCACAGGAGCCCGTGGAAAAGAACATTTCAAGAAGGAGGGAGTGTCATCACTTGAATCCTGCTCAGACAGCAACTAAAACCAGGATGGAGATGTGTCTTATTAACTTTAGAAGCAAGGTCACTGAACTTTGACAAAATCAATTCAGTGGAACAAGATTTTTTTCAACCTGAGTAGCTAATAAAACTATGAATTTTTTTCTTCTTCCTTTAATTTCATTGAAGGCTTTATTCCATCATAACATTATATCGCTATGCATCATTGTGTATCAGCATCTATATACATTGTTTATCACCATCATTCTAGTTCTTCCTTCACAAAGTAATTCCCCTTTTACCCAATTTATGGCCCCCTCCCCTTCCTTCTTGTAACCACTAATTTGAATTTATATCCTAAAAGGAGATTTTTTTTTCTTGACATTAGTTAAATTATTAGCTTGGTTTCTCTGTACACACATATGAATGAAGTCATACGGTGTCTATGAAAGTATGGAATTGTGCTCAATTAAAGATGCCTAACAATGCCTTTTTGATTTTCCTATTCATGGGTTTCTTCATACATGGAACTAGAAATGCCAAGGGACTTTTAAAACTTGGTGTGTTTTAAGCCCGATATATTTAAATGTCCTTTTCCCGGTCGTTCACCTCTAAGTATGAAGTAAATCCTCTTACTAGCAAATAGAGAAGTACTTTCTTGTCAGTGGAAAGTATCTTCAGCTGGAAGTTTCCAACGGAATAGAGGTTTGGGTAGATGCTCTTCCTAGAAATCTCACTAAAAAAAAAAGTGCATCAGCTGCCTCAAGAGACATATAATCCATCACATCGATGACTGAGAGGGAAGACTCGACCTAGTGTTACCAGGAAGGTAGAATGGCTTCCTTCACTCTAAAGTGATTCTGTTCAGAAGGTAAGAGAGAAGTCATTTGGTTGGTTCGGTTTGCTTTGCTTTTCATTAGTTTGCATTTTGACACTGGATTGTGAGTTGCATTTATCCAAAAAGCAGGGTCATATTTGTTCACTCTGCTCTTCACCGTTCATGTCAATACTTTCTTACAGCGATGCTCCTCCTTAAATTCCTCTCGTATTGTGTGATGAGACGAGTAAAACCCTAAGCATCTGGCTGTGCCAGCTCGTTTTTTCCAGCCCAGGCAACAAAGAACTCTATGTCTTCAAACTTCCTCTGGATTAGGATGATCTCATCTCACAAGTAAGCGTACATCTATACACCTCCTATAGACATATCCTAGTGAAGACTATTTCTCTATATAATCTCCAAATTTCCATTTAAAAAATATGTTCACCATCCACCAAAACCTTTTGTACTTATTGTTTTCCTGTTGTCTTCACGTCACTATTTCCATCACGATCCATCTACACATTCTTTGAAAAGCTTACTTCAATTATCACTGAAAACAACACTGATAAATATCTCTTCCACCGTCATCACAAACTGCTATTGAATTCTTTTTTATTGTTGCTTCTTTTCCCTGCACTTATTTCTTTCCTCGAAATAGATCCTGTGTTCCTTGATAAGAAAGAAAATCTTTTATTTATCTCTGAATCCCACCACACCACACCCCTAAAGGGAGGGAGTGGTCAAAAAATATTGGCTGAGATGTTTGGAAAAACATGTAATTTTTTTAATGGGGGTGCACTATTGTTACTAACCTTTGAATTCATTTTGATGCCAATCCCTCAGATACTTATGAAGTGAAAGAGAATGTTGTAACCCTCAGACTCCAAGCACATTTCTCACATGATGCAAAAGACTTCTAAGCTTTGATATTTCTGAAATCACAAAATAACATTCATCCAAAAGATGTGGTCCTAACCTGTCCACCCTGCTTCTCACCATGCATGTCGATGGTTTGCTGCTTTGCTGCTGCTCCTTAAATTACACCAGCTCGACCAGACCAATGGCAAGAGAATCGGGATGCTATGGGAAGAGTCGAAGGCTGGAAATCAGAATGCAATCTAGTAAGTGGATCTCTTTTAGTTCTGATTTTGTATAATAAAAGAAAGCGGTCCACTAAGAGGCATGTGACAGACACGGACCTGTGGAGAGGTACAGTTCTTCTTAAATAGACATCTCTTCTTTGTTGAAGACAAGTATGTCTTGTCACAATTTGGTTGTCTAATTTTAGCTCTGGCGAGGGTTTGCTTAAACACCAAACTTCAAATCCAAGCCAGAAATAGGCAGAAAAATGATGGTCATAACATTTAGCAAGATCCCAGGCAAGAGTCCAACACACTTTGGAGCTAGGGTGGAATTTCTGACTGTGTGAAAATGCAGTGCTAAATCTTTCTCTCCCTCTTCTCTCCTTCTCTACAAGCAGATCTCTTCTGTACAGTGAACTCACTGTCACCTGAAACTAATGAGGAAGCTGTGTCTCCCAGAAATCTGAGCTACAGTCAAAAGTGCGTGACCTACCAGCCTTTGACACGCCAACTTGGACCATGATTTCTGGAATGGTTAGGAAAAGTATTTTAATCTAGTTCACCTTAGTATACTATTTCATCAACGACTTTTAAAATTTCACGGGAGACGTCTTTAGATTCCTTTGGCATCCTCGGAATATAACACACAGTCGTGCATTTTTCACCAGGGGAAATGAACTCCTTAATTTTCCTCATTCACTCACTCTTTTCATTGGGATTTTTTTTTGTCATGTGAAGTATGAAGTCTCGTACTCACTCCTGTCTTTTCTTATCCTTATTAGCAGGAGTTGAAGCATATTTGCTGAGAAAATGTTTTATACGTTTAAATGCAGCATGTGCCTTAGAGAGAGCCACACTTATCTTTATGTCCACGTCTCCCTGACTTACAGGAAAACTTCACCAATCAACTCATCTACAGAGCATAAGTGAAAATAGCATACTTAGAAATCTGATTTTCTTTTCCTAGGATCAATTACCTAGAAATTTAATAAAGAACAGATAAAAAACAAAGAAGTCTCAAGGATCGAAAAGAGAAAGAGAATGCCTGCAACCGCCTTAGAGCATAAACTCCTTAGGTCATTTTCAGGTTTTTTTGTAGCTACCTAGAGTCTCTAAAATCAAAGAATCAATATCTATTCTAAGCAACTACATTGTGATTTGAAATGTAAAGTTGAACTCTATTAAAACATTTTACCCTGGAGGATGTCTTAAAGTATGCTAACGGTGTCCTACTTAGGGGAATATGTGACCTTCACACTGGATCTAGAAAACCAGACCTGAGTTCCTCTTTGTACGGCAAAAGCTTTTGTTCCATCCTGTAGCGTTGATGCAGCAGGTGCGCATGCGCATGTAACTTGCTTCAGCTGTCATGGGAACGCGTGTCTCCAGAAAGACGGTGCATGGTCTGGACAGTGTGTAAAAGGAAGGAAAATTCTAGCGCAGGGCTGAAACAAAAGAGGCTTTATTGAGAGAGAAGATAAAAAAGCACTCCAGAGAGAGTGGATCCTCTGGAAAGGGAGAGACCGCAATGCGGAGTTTTAAGGGTGTAGAGGCTCGCTTTCCACCCCCAGCCTGTGGTTGGGGTTCTGGGGCTGGACAACCCTTTTACTGGTCCTTCAGGGTCTCTTCTGGTTGATTGGAAGGTTCTGTGTTGGCTCTGTGTTGACTGATTTCCTGTTAGCAGCCCTGCGCCTTGGCACGTAGGCTGGAGCCTTAGCAGTTTACCTGGACTGAACTCCATTGCAGTGGCTTCCTGGCTTTGCTGTTAACCTGGGGCGGGGCCGCAACAGGTCTGTGCTGACGGCTGGGTTAAAGGTTCCACTGATCATCGTGTCCTGACCCTGGGCGCCCCTCTCCCTGCACTCGGCTCATGTCTGGTCACTACCTGTCAGTGGCAGAAACAGATTTTCCACGATTCTTCGTTATTACCTTCGTGTTTTCTGTTGTGACCTAGAAATTAAAGTGGACTCACCATGTCTAACTAAAGACTGGAGTCGTCCTCATCTACCCCATCTCCAGAATCAAATCTCTGTAATATGGGCTTAATTATTATTATTTAATAATTATTAATTGTTATTAATTATTCAGAGAACCATCTAATTAGACCAATCACATCACTGGTTCGTTAATGAGTTGTTAAATAGTAAGAATTCAAAGACACGTCTAATGAGACAAAATCTTAGCACTAAGGAAATTTCTGGGCATTATGTTAAATATTTTTACTGCCATCATTAACCTACAGGTTTATTTGGACGTCTGGGAATGGGAAAGCATTACACCTCTATTCTGGGTAAAAACAATAAACAAAGAAAGAATCCTTCTCTCTCTTCAAAGGCTGTCCTTTCAGATTAGGAGCGTCCCTTGAAGGGGAAAATCTTCAGTTCCTGGAACTCACCACACTCTCCCAGCTCTGGGTCTTTGTACCCAGCATTCCTTCTGCTCTTGATACTGCCCTCTTCTCTTCTCCCTGCTCCCTTTGTCTAGCTAAACTCTGCTAAGCCTTTAAGTCTTGGATTCAGTGTCACTTCTCCAGGAACAAAGCAAAAAGATGGCAGGATACTCACTGATCAGTTGGAGCAGGCCTGATTAATATCTCAGTCAAAGTATCTGCATCTCATTATTAATTTTATGGACATTCTCCTCAATACTCTGTTTAATCATGTTCATTTGACTACTAAAATAAGAAAAACTCAATGTTAAGTACTGATGGAAGCAGTTAAAGAAGCAGAGTTTTTTTCCTCCAGAAAATCATTCTTTTAAAAGCAGGAAACATGCAGACAGCTAGAGATAGCACAAAAATAGGCTACAACTAATGTTTGTGCAAAGTTCTACAGGAATATAGTACTTTTATATTATGAAATGATGAGTAAGATTTTTATGGGTGACAGGGCAGGAAGGGCGTTCTAAGGAAGAGAAACAACATAGCCCAACAAATGCAAAGATGGAAGCACACTGTGGCTGGAATAGTAGAAAGAAGTGTGTGAAGTGACTCATAGAAGACATATGATGGTGGAGAGGGTAGGTAAAGTCAGCTATAGATTATGTGGAGCCCTCCATAAAATGAAAATTTAAGGCCATAAGTGTTGTGGGGAATGCATAGCTTAACATGGATCTCCCTTATCAACTTGGGTCTAGGACACACGCCTAGATACTCACTCCAGGTCACCTGGACACACCCATGAAGGAAGAAACCCCCACCCTTCATCCATATTCAAGAATCCAACTTGCCTGAGTGAGAGGCAGGCAGCACAATTGGTACATACACATGAGTATTCCTGTGATGTAACTTTCTCAGCCCGCAGGGCACCTGAACTCATTGTTTGTGCTTTTAATAAACTTGCTGTGTGTTCCTGACCAAATGGCTCTCTCCACAAATTCTTTCTGGACAGACCTAGCACCTCATTCACCCTCCCCTGCATCAATAAGTTCAAAAAGCAGAGAAAAAACTGCAGTTAATAATACTAAAATACAAAGCTTTCTCTTTTAAAAATGAAAGTAATGGAATAATGGTGATATATGACTAAGAACATATATGGGTATTATAAAAGAATTTATACTTTTCATGTCATAATTTTATGTAATACAATGACTAATATACTTTATTAATATATCTTGGTTGATTATGTGGCTTACTGGTTCATTTCTCTACATTTACAAGGTATTTTTTAAAAGTACTTTAGGAATTTAATTTTTGAATATAATCAAAAACAGTCACTCCCACTTAATGCAAAATCACAAATAAGTTTTAACAATTTTTAATTTTCAAAATGATCCTTCCGTTGATGCAAACTACTGGGATTGTTTATGGTATTATATATGTTATGACATTGGAATACATTTCCAATCAATTCTTTCATTTCCATAAATTTTAGTACATCTAGAGTGAATAATTCCTGCAAAAAAATTCTTTTGATTTGGCTTTTCATACATATGTCTGAATTTCATTTTAAGTGTATGTTTATATGTTTCCTCTGACATTTCTTAAAACTTGCAGAGATTGTACAATAAGAGCTTCATTCTTTGCACATAATTCAGAATCCCTGTTTATGCATTCCATCTCTGTGTTTTCAATTACAAGGAAAATTTGATCTTGAAATTGTCTCCTTATAAGAGGTTTATTTGAAACATCATAGGAAAACTGCATTCTTTTCTGTCAAATATGATCATCTTTAAGTTTCATTTCTATGTCTGAGCCTGTGGATATTTGCTTTGCAATATCGCAGCAGTTTTTAAAACCAGATATTCAAACCGCTTTGAAGAATTCTAATTACTTCATATGCTTTATTGCAATATCATGTCAACATTCTGACTTTTTAATAATTTACTGAAAAAGCTTATTGCCCTATGTCCAGAGTTTTGACCCTTCACCCACACTGGTGCGCTTATATTTATGCAAATGTAGAAGGATGGACTCTGGAAATTTGCCTCCCATCCCCTATGAAGTCCCTTTTCTATCCCCAACACAGACCACTGCTGTCATTACTGCCACTACTGCTATTTCTGTTTCTACTGCCGCCATGGCCTCTGCCTGTCTATCTCCATGGCTGCCTCTTTGGGGATCCATGGCACCCTCCAAACCATCCCAAGCACATACGTTCCACAAGACCAGGCTGTTAGCTACAATGTTAACTGACAATGCTCATGTGCAAGTTGGTGCCTGGAATAAGTACTCTGCTCTTGCCCAGACTCAATTGTTTCATATGAGGTCACTTACAGAAGTTCAAAGATAAAGTCATTAGCATTTCAGGAAGTCCATAACAGAGCATTAAATCAGGGGGTCCCAGTTGAGAGCAGAGTCCTGTGTGGTGCACAAGCCACTTGCTCAGAAAATCAGCCTTGGGGGTGGGCAATGCAAAGTAGGAAAGATAGTCTTCAGAGCAGTTTGGGGACAAGTTTGTTTTATGTGTATTTCATGTACTTTTCAAAAGATCCTTTTAGATAAGTGGACAAAGTTCTGAAAGGAGAGATTCCGCAGTGCAATAGACACTCTCCAGGTTTTGCATAGTGCTAGATACATAGCAGGGATTCTGTAAATATTCCTATTTTACTTTTCTAATCCTTGATAATACTCTAGTCATGATGTCAGGAGCCTCAAGTTTAATTTGGTTTTTGTTTTTTCCTTCCCTTCCCCCAAGCTGATACCACATCAAGAATTGCACATTTACCCAAAAGGCCAAGGGAAATGTATTTTCCAAGAGGTCGAGACTGCCCTCACTTAGTTCAGGAATAGCCCAAGGGGACCGGACGCCTGCCTAGGAGAAATGAAAGAGATAAGGATGTAAATGAGTGAGGCGATTAGCACCCAGGCAGCATCCAATAAACGTCAGCTGTCTGTCACAAGAGGACTTTTATAGGGCTCTTCTGTTACTTCCCACAGAGCCATTGAGAGCCTTTCCACAATGAATATCCAAAACTGCTCACCGGGAAAGGGAAACAGTCTCAGCCTCCATTCTGAAAAATATTGTGCATCTGCCATCCAACAAAAACATATGAAGTCTATGACAAAGACACCTTTCTTGATACTTTAGAAATCAGGTCTTTCCTATCCACTTAATCCTTCGGATATTGGACATTGACAATGTGGAAATATATTCATTTGGTCATATACATACAAACAAAGTGAATAAAACCCACTGAATTATTTCATCAACCAATGACATTCTACTACTATGCATTTGAGTAAGTCAGATATTATTTTACAACAGAAAGTTCCAATGACCATTTCATTTTCCATTGTACCAATTCTTGTGGTATTAATTCTTAAGAAATAAATGTTGACCAGTTTAGCCATCCTCCATGATTAAAATAAAGTTCCACTATACATTCAAGTCCACACTAATTCGTGGGAGAGTGTCACTCACATTTGCTGAGTGAAGACCTTGGTACACTCACTGAGAAACCCTCCTACATACATGTCTTTATTTACTTTCACAATGACTATATAACCTCCAGTTTAGAAATGAGGAAATAGAGAAGTAAAGCAAATGACCACATATCTGAGCATTAGTACAAAGTGTGGAGCCAGAATTTGTTTTGTGTTCTATTTAATTTCAAATGACCTTCATGTATCAGAAGTCAGAATTGTATGGGCATAAACCATTTATTAAAGGTCACTTGATTAAGTAGAATAAAAATTAGCATATAAGTGCTAATCTATTGCAATACAAAAATGTGATCTTACTAAGATAGATTTGATGTCATCTTTTTTATTAATAGCTTTATTGAGACACAATTCACATACTAAGTAATCTACCTATTTATAATGTATAATTCAACTGTATTTTTTTTTACTATATTCACGGAACTATTCCTCCACCACAATAAATTTTAGAACATTTTCACCACCCCAGAAAGAAATCTAATAACCTTTATCATTCAATCCCCATTTCTACCCAATCCCCGCCCTCCACCACCATATTCATCACCTATTTCTTTTGACACTACTGATTTTCCAAAACAGCTCATTATTATGCTGCAAACAACATAAACTGAATAAATGTTTGCTTTCTGGGTTTGAGTGAAATTGATGCCACAGAACAAAATTTTCATTTTTCATTATAGACTATGAAGGTACCTTAGATTTTGTGGTAAGCTGGGAAACCATCGCTTGTCCACTGATAATCCAGGTAAACTGAGAAATGCCATTAATTAGCTTGAGTTAGACAGTTGGCTCTAGTTGTGCCTGTATACTCTACTTAGCATCTTTCACTGATGACAGAGCCCTGGGAGCTGTGTACTGACCTCATGGAATGTGAGGAGCGCTGGGTGTGCAGGATGCTGGAAGGCAGGGGATTAAAGGAAGGCTGGCAAGCGTGGGCTGGAAGGAGAGGGCAGCATTGAAAGACATGTGTGTGTCCTGTGTAGGGAAGAGTGTTGGGTCACGCAGAGGGATGTGAAGGATGAAGTAGAACTGAAAGATACCTGTTTGCTCTTTTGAAAGGAAGACAGGAGGTTGTGAGCGATATCTGACCCCCAAGATTCAAATATAGATGACTAACTTCCATTCAGTTCCTCCAAGTAATTTCTCCCCACACATGGTAGAACCAAAATAAGATAATTTTCTGATATGTTGAATCTTATATATCATTGTGTCATTATTATTCCTGATGATCTATTTACTGCTCTGATGAACATCATTTGCCATCTGTCCGGCTCTGTTCCTTGTCCTCCTTCCTCACTTCTGCTCACCTCTCAGGTGCTTCCTTCACAAACACACTTGACAGTAGCAGGACTTGGGCAGGGTCTGAGAGGTGACCATGAGTTGCAGTGGATGAATCTTTACTTCAAGGAGGTGTTCTTATCAATGTGAGCCCTACAAAAATGACGGGAGTGTGAGGCTTACTGCCGTGAAGAAGACAGCATTACCCATTGTCTCATCCCCTAAAGAGACAGCCACCATGAACATTTTAGCCATTTCCTTTCAGACTCTTTTATACATCTAAGTTTTATTTTATACACCATTTTATAGACCTAAAATTATTTCTTCAAAATGTATATATTACATACAGTGCATGTATATATATAGACATAGCTATAGCTATAAAAATAGGTGAGTGCATGCCTATCTTTCTCACTTTATATAATCAACATTTTTTCATGTCAATGAGTATTTTTGGAAACAAGTTCTTTAAACGACTGATTGACGTGTCCTTTTATAAGTGTAACAATATAAACATTTTCTATTGCTAAACATTTTATTTTTTTCAGGTTTTTATTATCAAAGCAATACTATAATAAATGTCTTATATATTAATTTATCTGTATATTGATATTTCTATAATGTATCTAAACATGAATCCTTTTTTCTATCCATTTAGCTGAGTACTGGGTAGAATATTTTCTATCTGGACTTGTATCCTTCAAGCCTGAGAAAATTTTCTATTCTTCATTATTTACTCTTTTTTGTTGTTCCATTCACTATTCTTCAAAGCTCCTTTTTGGAGGAATATTGAGATTTTTTTGCTCATATTTCATTTATTTGTTCTAAGTTCTGGGAGATTTTCTTGAGATTATCTGCCATCTTTCTCTTTAATTCTATTTCAGGAATTGCTTTTTTAAATTTTTAATATTTTTAATATTTTTTTCTTTTCTTCACAATGCTATATTCATTTTAGGATACTGAAGTTGCATCTCAGTCTATATTTCACTCCACATCCACCACCAGAGTTCCAGTGTCCTTTACCAGCACCTTTTCCCCTCTTTCCTTCCCTCACCTGCATCTAACTCCCCAGTAATCACGATCCTGTCTTGTTATTTTTGTTGGAATTTGGGTTCATTTGTTTCATTTCGTTATATCCACATATGAATGAAACTATGCTGTATTTCTCTTCTTGTTTCTATCTTATTTTGCTTAACATGATCATCTCCCATGTCATCCAGATTGTTGCAAAGGGCACATTGTCATCTTTTTAAATAGCCTCACAGAGTTCCATTGACTATACATATACCATAGCTTCTTTACCTTGTCATCTTCACTTAGATTTCTTCCATGTTTTGGCTGTTATGAACTGTGCTGCTATGAGCATAGGAATGCAGATTTTTTTTCTGCTTATAAATTTTGTATTCTCTGGGAATATGCTCAGGAGAGAGACTGCTGGATCAAATGGCAGGTTGTACAAATTTACAGTCCCAACAACCATGTGGGAGGGTTCCTTTTTCTCCACATTCCCTCCAACACCTGCTATTTCCGGTCTTTTTGATATAGGTCATTCTCACTGATGTGAAGAGTTATCTCATTGTGGTTTTTATTTGTATTTCTCTGATGATGTGTGATGTAGAACATTTTTTCAGGTATCTGGAGGTCATCTGTGTGTCTTCTTTAGACAGGTGTCTATTCAGTTCTTTTACCTACTTTTGAGTTATTCACTTTCTTTTTTATTGTGAAGGTGTAGGAGCTCTTTATATATTTTGGATATTAAACTCTTAGCAGATGTATGCTGTGTGAATCTCTTCTGCAATTCCATGAGTTGTCTTTTTGTTTTAGTGGTGGTTCCTTCCACAGTGCAGAAGCTTTTCAGTTTGATGTAGTCCTAATTGTCTAGCTTTGCTTTGGTTTCTCCTGCTGTAACTGTCTCTTCTCCAAAGACATTTTTGAAGTTGAGGTCATTAGGTGGTTTTCCCGCAGTTCGTTCTAAGTATATTATAGTTTGGGGTCTTATGTCCAGGACTGTGATCCATTTTGTGTTGACTTTTGTATACGGTGCTAATGAGTTTCCTTTGCTGAACAGACTTTTACTACAACATATGCTTTTAGCATGTTTTTCATAGATTAACTTTTCATATAGAAGTGGCTTCATTTCTGGGCTCTCAATTTGATTCCAATTATTGGTGTGTCTGTTTTTATTCCAGCACCATACTTTTTTGATGACAATCACTCTGTAGTATACTTCGAAGTCTGGGAGTGTGATTCTTCCAACATTCTTATTTTATTTTATTTTTTTGAGATTGCTTTGGCTATTTCAGGCCTTCTACAATTCCGTAAAACCTTCAGTATCGTTTGCTCCATTTCCTTGAAAAATGTCCCTGGAATATATTTTATCCACAGCCCTTGACTTTCAGCCTATGTTTATTTATGATTCTGAAATGAGTTTCTTGTAGACATAGCATTGATGAGTCCTGTCTTTTGATTGATAAGGTCAGTCCATGAATGTTTTGGGTGATTATTGAAATATAGGGCTTTATTAATGACAATTGAGCCTTTGTTTTCTGTGCCTGTTGCTTCATTTCCTGTATAAGTTTACAGTTTTCCCTGGATGATTTTTGGTTTCTATTCTGTTAGTTTTGTCTACTACCTGGTTATGTATCTCTAGTATTGAGTTTTGTGCCCATTGTGTCCCATGGATTGTCTCCAACCATACTGCTCTGTGACAGTCTTTTGTGAGCTGATGTCATATCATATTTATGTATTTGTACATATTACATGTTTTTCTTTCCTCCTTTATTTTTTTTCTTCTCTCCATTGGTCTCTTGCTTTTGCTTTCTTGTTTATCACCTTGGTTTTCATTTTCCACATGGTAGGACCCCTTTCATAGTTTCATGAATGGTAGTTTTGGTG
Source organism: Solenodon paradoxus (assembly GCA_004363575.1). Lineage (NCBI taxonomy): Eukaryota > Metazoa > Chordata > Mammalia > Eulipotyphla > Solenodontidae > Solenodon > Solenodon paradoxus. The sequence goes on along the minus strand of RJWH01003261.1, from coordinate 35,260 downwards.
ATAAAAATATACTAACTCTTGTTTGTCATGGAAGACCTTTATTTCTTCATCATATTTGAATGATATTTTTTTCAGAATACAATATTCTTGGCTAGTAGTCTTTGTCTTTTAGTGTTTTGAATACATCATTCCATTCTCTGCTTGCCTATAGGGTTTCTGTCAAGAAATTTGATGATAGCCTGATGGATGTACCTCCTCTGTAGGCTATGTTTTTCTTTACTCTAGAAACTTTGAATAGTTTTTCTTTTTCATTGACTTGATAGTTTTACTGTGATGTGTCTGGGTTATGTCTGTATACATTTAGAAACTTCAGTGTTCATTCAGTTTCTTGAATATTCATACTTACTTTTTGTAATAGATGTGGGAAATTCTTTACTATTACTTATTTATACAGGTTTCCTGCTCCCCTCTTCCTCTCTTATCCTTCTGGGATATATATTATCCTTATGTTTGTTCTCATTGTATGTGATATTTCTCATAAGATTTCTTCATTTTTCTGCAAGAATGAGTCTGTTAGTGCAGTTTTCCATACTTATCTACATCTTTCATCTCCTGCATTTCTGGTCAGACTTTCTTCATGACTCAATCTCCTTTGTGATGTATTCCCTTTGATCTGTCACTTCTTTTCTGAGGTCTTCCAATTGTTTTTAGGTAGTTATGAGTGACTCCTGCATCTCATTTAGCTTTTTCATAGCTATTATTTCTATCTCTTTATCTGTTAGTCTGTCCAAATCCATATCAATGGAGTTCTTCTGTGGTAAGTTCTTAGCATCTTCCACTTTTTGAGCCATCTGTGGTTTTTTTGGGTGATTTAGATTTTGGCATGGCTTACTTTTCTCCCCTGAATTTAACATTGTGGTTTTTCTTTTCTTTTACTTTACATTTCTTACTACTTGTATGATAATGAAGCATGTGCCAGCTCTTTGATTTCAGTGGGAGTGGGGCCAGTTTTGATTGCTAGTTTGCCCTCTTGTGGTCAACCATTGATGCTTTTTCAGGTGATGCTTGCAGACTTTGCAGTTCTCCAGCATGGGAAAGTTTATCAACAGCCAAGATAAGTCGGGACTACAATTACATATTTTAGGATCTCTGAATCTTGGTCTAGCTTGAGGATTCATGATGTCCACAGTTCCTGAGGCCTAGCAGGTGTTTATTCCTGATGGTGACTGGGCAGGGTGGGAGTTCATGGCCTGTGAGACCTAAGATCTACTGACAAAGGCTCAGGTCATGGCATGGCAAGCCAGAGGTCAATGGATCTGAGGTCTAGCATGGGCTGGTTCTGGGTTGCAACAGACCAGGGCCAGGGGTCTATGACCAATGTGTCCGTGAGACCTGTATCTTAGTGTGCACTGGTTTTTAGTAAAAGGAGGTCAAAGGACAAGTGTCTGGGAACCTGAAGCCAGATAGGCATTGGTTCTGAGCCATTGCAGGATGGGCCAGTGTCACATGGGTCATGGGTCACTGTGACAAGAGGCCTAGCTTTGCTAAAGCCTGGCAGACTACTGCAGGGCCAGGAGGTGATCTGTGGGTCACAGGTCCCTGGAAGCAGAGGACTATGGTCACTGAGGCCAGGCAGGCTGCTGCAGGGTGGGGCCGGTGTCTTCCAGGTCACTGGGAGCAAAAGTTTAGCTTCATTCTGATTTTTTTTTAACTTTTAAGAATTCTTGTCACTGTAGTCCTCAAAAAGTAAAAGCAGTTATGGAGATTTGCATGCAGAGAATTTGTTACAGAGTTGGCTAGAATACCTGTTGAAGGAAAGAGAAAGAAAATGGAGAAAAGCAACATAGAGAGAGAGGTTAAACTGTCATGGATTAACAGCAGACTTTACTCAATGAAGTCATGAGTCATTTATGCATCTATCAAGAAGTCATAGACAAGATTCCATACATGAGTAAAACCCTCCTCTTTTTCTTTCTGGCTCCTTTAGCTTAGCATGAATACCTCCAGTTCTATCCACATCATTGCAAAAGACACAGTTTCATATTTTTTAACAGCTTCATAGAATTTCATTGAGTATGTTCTCATATTTTTATTGAAATAATTTTGATTTACAAAACAATATAAGTTTTGATGTGCAGGTTCACTATTCATCAAATATATGATAACATACCACACTCACCACAGATTACCAAAAGTCTTCCACCACTTTTCATTGGATCCCTATCACTCCCCACCTCCCTCCCCCCACCATCTTCCCCACTATCAGAACTTCTTTATCCAGTCATCTTTTAACAGGTATTTTGTTTGTTTAAATGCCTTGGCTATTATGAAGTTATGTACATAAGAATGCAGAGATTTTTTTTCTAATTAGAGCTTTTGTATTCTCTGGGTATATGCCTAGAAATGGCATTGCTGGATCTGATGGTAGATCCATCTTTGTATTTTTGTGGAAATTCCATACTGTTTTCCAAAGAGGTTCCTCTAATTTACATTTCCACCAACAATATGAGGGTTCTTTTTTAAGAGTGCTGTAACTTTAAATAAGACAATTTTGTGTAAGTAAGGGCAAATCCTAATCAGGGACTTATTTAGGAGATATCTGTCACCAGCATTCCTGGAAGCCAGACGAATAAGCATCTGCTTATGCATTATGATATCCACTACTAATCATGCCTTACTTAGCCTACAACATTCTCCACTTGCTCCTAATAATACATCAGAGGAGCAGCTCCTCCAGGATATCATTGGGTCACTTTTCCTGTGGGAAACTCATATGTAAGAAGGTAATAGAGTGATACTCAAATTCCACTGCTACAACAGATATCCAGATTATAATTGATACTCATCATCCCCCTCCTTCACATACTCTTTACTTCCCTCTCCCTTGGCTAGCACTTCTGCTCATCTAGGTGGTTAGTCTGCTGGGGTGACCCAGATCCTCATCCTTGAAGTACTGAAGCCCCTGGTCACCATGCTCTTCTCAGGCTATCCCCTCACAGCATAACTCCAAGAAATTGAAGAGAATCACCTGAGCACCTACAGTCACCTGTCCCCACTGTGCAGCAGCAACTCTCCCTCCTTCTGGGGATCAGTGTCAGCCCCGTCCGCTGTGTCTATCAAGCTCATTCCTACTTACACCACTTGGTTCTTGGATACATAAATTCTACCTACTGGGGATCAAAAAAAAAAAAAAAAAAAAAAGAGATAGCCACTGGTTGAAAATATATACCTAATTTTAAAGTGTGATGCAACATCTCACAGAATAGTCTAGCTAAGCTGTTACTTTAGGTTTCTTCCACAAGGTATTCCATTGTACTCTCAGTCAGGCAACTTCTAGAAGATGCAATATGAGATAGGATCAGTGGTTTATTGCAACTTCTTTGTCAAAGAATGAGTCTCTTGATCCTATTAGATGGTATGTGATCCACAGAGAATGGTACTAGCTGAGGATCTATGGGTAAGAAAAGCAAAACATACCTAGAATATGAATTGATTCTAGGAAAGATGAGTTACTGTCCCTTCCAGGGAGAAGAGGTTCAACATAATCACTTGTCAGAAAGTTTTCAGTTGTTCTGCTTAGCAAAGCATACTTTTATCTAGGGTTGAGCTTTGTTCTCTAATGTAGCAGTTTAGAAATTCAGAAACAGCATCTGGATTATTCTTAGTGAGTGAACCCATATTGTTGGAACCCTGCCTCCATAATGTTCCATTTATGACTTCATGACTTGGATAAGTAGTGACACAGACTATTGATTATCAATAGGGTCATTCTATTGTTTGGTATAGGTGCTCTTTGGAGGGCATTAATTTATAATGCAAACATATTTGTATTTCATGTAAGTCCATCTGCATGCCTTTTCTCAGAACTCTTGTCTCCAATCCCCAAGACTTTCTCCTTTCTGGCTCCAATGGAACCACACTCCTCGCTACTGCCTACCAGTCCATATATGGTCTTTGGACTATTCATTCTTTTTTTTTTTAAAAAAAAAAAAAAAGGAAAGGTGCAGGCAGGAATGAAGGTGAGTAGGCAGGCAGAGAGGTGGGAAGAGAGAAGAGGAAGAAACATTTTATTTATTTTAATTAGTTGTTCATCTTGGTTGTCCTCCCCAGCCCTGGGTCACAAACCCAGATCCTGGGTATGTGGACTGAACCAGTCAAAGGCAGCAGACTTAATCGCTAAGCCAAGCCATTCATTATTTTACAAAAGAAAATGTAGATGACTTAATTTTTTTTCCACTGGGAAGATTTTCCCTTACTGTTTTTTTCATTACCACCTCTAAATAAAACCACAGAGAAGTTATGGGCTGTTTTTGGCTTCACCCATTAATAGAACCAAAATATTCATGAACCACCCTAAACCTTCTGAATACCTCCTACCCAATTTCCAATCATATATGTGAACTGAAAGATGTGAATTAGTGCCACAGGGCTGCCAGAGCATCTATCCTGGGTTTATTTTTGATCAGCAGCTTGAGCAATACCCTTGGTAGCTGCCCCCAAATCATGCTCCTAGGATCGTTGTGCTTTATTAACAATCTTCAGGTTCTTTATAGGTCAGGGTCCTCTGACTGCCAGTCTGAACTTGCTGATCATTACAGTAACAGCACCCACCTTCCCTCCATTAGTTTGATATCCCATCATCTCCACTGATATCAATAACTGGAAGTCTGAATTAAAATTCTCCGCCATCCATCTTGGTCTACAAAGCAGTCATAACTGAGCTTTTCTTTGATACTGGTGGCCTTCTCATGAGTGTAGACTGTTTGCACCTTCTCACTGGTGCATCCTGCCTCCAAAGATTGGTCAATAAATGATAATACGTTGCAATATATTCTTGACTTTCTCATAGAGTACTCATGAAATTTTTTAGAATATTCTTGTTCTTCCTTAAAGTAACTGTTTCATTGAATGATTTGTTTGGAGTTTGTCTTTGTTTTTCTGTAGTACAGAATTCTTTTTGTTTAAGAATGAAATACCATGTTGATTCACATAAAGTCCACTGCTCTTCTCTAGGTCTGCTTCCCCAACATGAGTTTATACTCACTGGAGTGTGAATCACAGCCAGTGGTGATATGAACTAGCAAGCTTTTCTTAGACGTGCCCCGGAGGCGCCACACAGGCAGCTGGATGTCTCCCTCCCAAATGGCAAAACAATGGAAGATTTTCTATCAACCACTGATTCCCATTTAAAACCATAAGCTTTCCCATGTAGGGAGTTCAAATTCTTTAAAGAACCACCTTCTGTATTTATCCTATCTGTAAATATTGTTACTATAGTTCTCTCTCTCTCTCTCTCTCTCTCTCTCTCTCTCTCTCTCTCTCTCTCTCTCTCTCTCTCTATCTCTCTCTCTCTCTCTCTATATATATATATGTATATCTATATACACACATACATATATAAACATATATATGTATATACATGTGTGCATAAGTCCCAAAAAGTTCTTTTAAATTTGATACTACTAAACTATTCTACATCAAACTTTTGCCAGTATGTTCCCGTTATTTCACCACAGTCTTGAAGGCACAACATATTATTGCTTTAGCTTGTGTCAGTTTTATTTTAAAAATTACATCATAATTAAATTGAATTAATTTTTTGTTCATGTACATAGGAGATCATAGTTTTTGAACCTATAGAAAGACTAGAAGAAAACAAGCTCAGAAATCCACAGCATTGCTTTTTTATTATTATTTGCCTTTCCATTCTAGAAAGGAAATACACAATGTTATATTTCTATGCTATTTTAAAAAATCCACATCCTAACCTAATCATAGTCATTGTTGATCCATTGAAGAATAAATTAATTCTATGCTATTTTTGTCAGTCAAGTTTAATTTTAAGAATTTGTTTCACTTCTGAACCCCTCGATACCAAGGATATATTTAGGCAGTCCTATAAACTAGGTCATTTTTTTTCCAAAATAATACACTGAGCTTAAACTATGCAATCGGTTAGTAAAGCATTACTATGCAATGATACGCTGTAAACAGAGAGAATATTTCTGAATCTGAAGAGTATTTGTTCTAACAAAGGAGCACAGCATATTCATTTATCCCATCATGACATGGTCAGTTTCTCTGCAAGGCTGTGTGACTGTTTCCCTCTCTGTGGGTTAGCAGTGAGCCACCCCGTCCAGGCTCCTTGTGCTCTCTTCACATTGGCCAGAGACAGTGACGGATGGCCACAGCTGCCACCTCAGTAGGGCCCAGGCTTTACCTTCAGTTTTCAGAGATCATTGAGTAAAATGCATCAGAGACCACTCAGCCATTCATTAAAGAATCACTCACATCGGCACCTCGCTATGAACCAAACCTAGGAGGTTTAGCTCAGAGGAGAAGAAAAAAGGTGTCTAGGCCCACCCCTGCTTCCCCCAACCTACAAACACAGAATACAAACTAGTGCGCAGACATTTAAGGCATTTGTCTGCACACTAGCAATTAAGGCCAGTCTTAATTCCTGAGTAAAACTGTTTTGCTGATTGACAAAAATTATGTAAAATGGAAAGAGTTTAGCCAGACATTCTAGAGCCAGGTCAGCCCCGGCTGAGGAGTCTTTCACACACTGGTGTTTGTAACACTTTCCAGGTATGGCTGAGGAATTTCGTGGCCACTAAAGGTAGAAACGGAGTGAGGAGCTAAAGAAGACAAGAAAGAGACACGATATCCCATTGGTGCTAGGACCTCTCAAGGAACCTGGATGGAGAGATCAGTGAGTTTTAATAGCTGCTTATCTGAGGTTGCAAATTTGGGAGACAGGCATAGCCTCAAGTGTTGAGGCGATGGTTATCTGGAGATTAACATTCTTTGCAGAGAGCTAAACATCGAGTGCCTTCTGAAAGCGCCCATATTCCTGAACTTGGGAACTATATTGACCCTGAGGCTCCTCCACTGAACAGCTGACTGGCCTCTAATGAGTATCAATAATCTCTGGAGGCCAAGCAATGGAGCTGGGCTGACAGCAGCATCTGCTGCTCGTCCATCATCTCTTCAGGCCAATAGAAGCAGGGCATGCTCCATGTGGCCTGGGAAGGCCCTCATTCTCCCTGTCCTGTGGCTGTGCCAGATGAAGAAGTCATTACTACTCAGGGCTGGAAAAGAAACCAAGCATGTCTGGAGGGAATAAAAAAATGAGAGAACAGGATACAGCCAGCCAGTTGATCACAGGGGGCACATTGCAGTCTCTGTGTACTCTCTCCAGATGCCTTGCATTTTTCAGTGTGCCGCCACTTTGCCATCCCTTCACTGGGGGAAGTTCAAGGTTTCAACATCCTTGCATAATGCAGTCTTTGGGAGAGTGATAGGGATAGCCTGAGAAAGAGAAGGCAATGCGGCAACCCAAGAAGAGATTAAAAGTTTCCTGACTTGAGATCCATTCGGGAAATTAAGTGAGGATCCCTGGGTCCCTGGGAAACATAAATGTCACTTGAGACAGTGAGAAAGAAATGATGCAGCCAGCAACCATTCAATGCTTCCTGAAACATGTTCAACATGACCCCAATGCTCTCTGAGTTCAGGATGGGTATATCTTTCATGGTTGTCCTTCATCACTCTTTTCATATGCTGTGTCTCAAAAGTCTTATGGCTATTAACAGTGATAATCATACTAATAATCTTCCTTCTGACACACACACAGCAGTTATGAAGATTTTTCAGTCATGGCTTCATCTGAAACTAAAGGAAAGAAGAAAAATATGCAGTATCATGTCCATTTTAAAGGTAATACCAGGAAAGGTCAAAATAGATGTGAGCAGCCCCAGGAAGAAGATATGGTAAGAAACCAAGATGGAACTTGACTCCAGATGTTGTTTCCAAACCCAAGACTCGTTTCACACTCATAGTTCATATAATGTCAGCCCTGTCCACAAGTCAAGTAATCCCAGTGAGCTGCAATCTAGGAGAAGGGCAAGGTGAAATAAATAGCCCCTGGAACATTTGTCTGTGGTATGTTTCTCCTGTGATGCCATATCCACAAAGGAGGTCACATCCATGTCACGTGTGTGTGTGTGTGTGTGTGGGTGTGTGTGTGTGTATGATAAAATTGTAGTCTTTCTACTCATCAGAGCAATGACTACTGAAATGGGGTCACAGGATAATCTCAAACTTTTTATGAAGAACATTCCCTCTCATTTGATATTTGGTGTTATGTTCTCAAATCTTTGGAAGCTGAGAAATGGATATACTAACTGACCATGTAAGCTTGTTGATTTACGTTAAAATCTAAAAGATAAGAGTTCTACATGCATGTGTGTATGTGTGTGTGTGTTTAAAAAAGTAATGTTGTTGTCCCCTGGTGGTTGAATGGGTAAGTCTGCAGCCTCCAGCAGGCATAGACCACATTCATCCCAAGGAGCCAGCTTTGTGTTGGAGCCAAGAGGAACAACCAAGATGAACAACTAAATAAAATAAATAATAAACACTTCTTCCTCCTCTCTTCCTTCCTACCTGCCTGCACCTTTCCTTAAAGAAAAGTAAAAGCAAGACTAAGCCATGTTGGAAAAAACCTAAATACCTGTAAAAAGATGACTGGATAAAGGAGCTATGGTGGGGGAAGTAGAAAGTGGTGATGAATGTCTGATGGACAGTGGTAGAAAACTATTGGTAATTTGGTTGTGGGTGTGGTGTGTTATCATATGTTTGACAAAGAGTGAATCTGCCCATCTAAATGTATATTGTTTTGTAAATCAAAGTCATCTCAATAAAAATGTAAAAGAAGTTACAGTAAATATACTCAATGGAATTCTATGCAGCTGTTAAAAAAGATGAAATAATGAAATCAAACAACCTGAAGGAATGGGAACGGATCATGTTAAGTGAAATAAACCAGAAAAAAAAGAGAAACATAGAATGGATTCACTCATATGTGTGTGAATATAAAGAAACAAAACAAATGAACAAACCCCAATGAAATTTACAGGGCATAAGACTGTGGTCACCAGGGGAGTGGGAGAGGGGAGGGAAGGAAGGAGGGAACAAGATTTTCTTCAAGGCACTAGAACTCTGCTGGTGGGTGTGATGTGAAATGCATGCATACTGAGGTGTGATTTCAATATCCTAAAATGCATATAACAAGGTAAACAAAATAATAAAGCTATAACAATATATATACTTAGTTAAATTTTAATAAACAAGATTAAGATTATCTATAGATAAAAATCAATATGTGTATGTGGTTGCTATGTGTGTGTATGCTTGGATAGATAGATGATAGATAGAGAGTGGAGAGATACTTAAATTATCTATAATTATGTAAGCCTCTAAGAGTGGTTAAATGTATACTGAAGATAGATGATTGCTTTATACTATAAACCCTTCCATATTTTCTGGATTTTGTACTGCTCACATTTAATAATTACTTGTTACATAAAAGACAATTATTGTCATCATGTTTAAATATTTTATAGAATTCCATCATATAAATACACAATAATTAAATTATTTATTGTTGAAAAATTTTTTTCTAATATTTGACATAAAAGATTTCACATGCTTGCTAAAAAAAAAAAAAAGATACCAAATTCTTAAAGAGCGTGAAACCTGATCTCTAGTGAAGTGACATTGTCAGTTGGTAAGCTTTCTCTCTCAGTAATGACCATTTCAGATATGACCATTACAGAGAGGATGTTACAGCATCACTGGTGCATCACAGAATGCAGAGAATTGCAGAACAACTTAATAATTATTTACAGTATTCTGGGATCTACTCGAAGATCAAACAACCTGATGAAACATATCAAATGTGGCTTTACAAATAGTCTCTTGCACACGGCAGGAATCTTGACTAAATGTTGTTAAAATAATTAAATTTAAGTCAGCAGATCCATAAGTCAAAACATAGACTGTCCTAAAGAGTGGCATTAAGATGATCTATAGATAAAATCTACAGTGGGCATTAGCAGGAGATCAAATTAATTTTGACCTCATAGCAGCCACAGGTATTTGGTATGAACTGTTACTGCTATTAATGTTTTCAAAATTAACCCCTCAAATAAATCCATAACTTTTGCAACCTCACTCTGTAAAGGACATTTTTAACTCTTTAAAAATTTAAAGACAATTTTTAAACAAAAACATATCAAGTATGTTGCAAAACTAACATTCCACTAAATTACAAAACAATCATAGCAAGGAGGAAAAATCTCACGTCCTGAGGCTAATGAGTCACCTTTGAATAACTCAGAAAAGAATTTCCATTTATATTGTTTTCTGAGCATTGTAGATCAAGTTATAGTTGTTCTATGCTGCTATTTTTTTCTTTGAGGCTAAAATTTTTGAAAGAAAAGGAACTTAGTTTATAAATAAATATATACATATATATATTACTTTTAGAGATGGTGAATATCACAACATAAATGACAGCATTTTATATGTTGAAATTAAGGATAGCTTATAATATTTTTGGTAATAATAGTTATTTCTCATATGCTGAGCCATTTTGAAACTGATTTATAAAAGTCATGTCTTATTTCAAATTTAATTATCCTTTAGGAATCTTAATGACAATTCCAGTTGCTACTGGCTTAGTAGAGCAATGTTTCTTGAAATTTAAATTAATAAAAACTACTTAAAAAAAACTGCAATGATTCAAAAAGGTTTAGTTTAACAGAAAGTAATTTTTGTTAAAATCTATATGATAGTGACATAATTAGTAATTTGGTTTAAATGAGGCAAGAAAGATGTACGTTCTGTCCTATTTTATTATATTGTTATTCACTCAAACATCAATAGCAAATCAACAAAATGCCTAAACATATCAAATAGTAATTAAATCTTGTCATTTATTTTTGTCTATGTTAAGTCATATAAATATATAATTTTAATCTTAAATATATAGACAAGTGGTGTGTGGTTTCCTATTTGTACGCCCATCCCAGCCCCTACAAATGTTGAGAACATGCAGAATTTTATTCAAAGAGATGATAAGGCTTAGTTTGGATGCTTTCATCTTTGATTTCTTCTGGATAATTTTTTCTCCTTTTTATTCTTCAGTGTTGCTTCTCAGATTGTCTTATCTAGTACCTTCTGCACCTCCCTACCTGCATTCAAGAACATATGCCCACATCGCAGGAGCTGGCACTTCTGAGCCTCCATCATTCTATCATCTCTGGAAACTTGAGAGGGATAGAGAATTGTAATGTGGAATGATAACTCCCAGATGAGGAGACATCCCATATTTCTAAGATGAAGTGAAGCAGTAATTGGAGGGAGAATTAGAAGACCAAATAGAAGATTGTGGTGCTTTATTTAAGAAAAGTACCAAAGGAGTTAGGGAGAGTGGTGAGCATGTAAAGAGGGAATGAGGGAAGGAGCTAATAATGGAGAGGGTGACAGGCATTTCTTCTTCTGATAAAAATATGGATATGAATGGATGGATGGATGGAGAGACAGATGGTAGAGAGATAGAAGAAATCATTAAGTATTTTTGAAGTATGAGAGACACTAACTCAATTTTCTCAAAAACTCATAAGAAAATCATTCACTCAGATAATAATGCTCAGAGTAATACATCCCACAAATACATATTGAGGGCCTACTGTTGGTTCTATATTGTGTTAAACCCTGGAATAAAAATGACAGTCAAAAGGAAATACAATCCTCTTCTCATGGAGATTAAAAGCAAGAAAGAAGCATAGATATTGGTCAAATATTCATACTACTAAATGTATCGTTTCACTCTGAGCTCTGAGATGAAGCCATGCTTCCAAGACAAGTAATATGGAGGGCACATGGGAAAGTGGTCTCAAGTGCAGCCTACATCCTCAGCAATTCCTGAACTTCCTAGGCAAACCAATGGGAAACACCATGAGAGGCACAGTAGCCTATCTGAAGGCAGCTCAAGTCTCAGGCCTAAAAGAGACCCACTATGCAACTAGAAAATAACCTGCTAGAGAGTTTTGCTCTGGTGTATAGAGTGTGGCTTACTTCTTGATCTTAAAAAAAAAAAAAAAAAAAAAGGATAGTAGGAAGACAGTACTCAAAAACTTGAAATAACCCCATATTCTTCAACAGGTGAATGGACAAGCAAATTGTGATACTTCGATGCAATGGACTATTGCCCAGCAGCAAAAAAAAAAAAAAAAAAAAAAAAAATCCATTAATTAATTCCCATTACAGTTTGGATGAATCTCATATGCATATTACTAAATGAAAGAAACCATACCAAAACAAACAAACAAACAAAAACCTACATATTGCACAATTCCATTTATATGGCATTCTGGAAAAATCAAAACTGCAGGGACATAAAAGTTATCAGGGTTCGCCAGAGCTTTGGCATGAAAAGTTTCAGGAGATTGACTAGAAGGATCTTGAAGGGATTTTTCTGAGTGATAACATTGTACTATATTTTGATTGTGTTAGAGGTTCTGTGTTTTCATATATTTGTCAAAACTTTTATCACTATAAACCGTAAGGATAAACTTTTCTGTATGCAAATTATACCTAAATAAATTAATGTGTTCAAAAGAAAAGGAAATGAAAGAAAATATCATGTTGCAATACTGCACCTTGTTGGTCATTTTTCTTCAGCTTCTTAAATTTTCAAGTTTTGACAGCCACTCATAACTTCAAGTTGGAAGCCAGGAATAAGTGGAAGTAATTGAAGTATCTTCAGACCCTCTTGACAAATCTCAACAGTTAGACTTAAAAATGCAAGTGCATGAATGGTTCATTTATTTCCTCCACACCATTTAAATTCTGGAGTGTAATCATCTCAAGTTTGACCCAGACTAGAAAGGCATCTCACTTCAAGCCTGTCTTGTTGATATACAAATGGAATGTTTAAGTAAAATATTTTGAAAGTCCTTGCCATGAAACTGAAAACCATAAATGAGCAGTTACTATAAGCAGTAACCTAATCTTCTGGCAGTTGTAAAGATTTACAATAAAGATTTTATGGGAAATGTGTCCAGAATTGGTTGCCGTGAAAATCCATTGGAATAAATTGGTTCGGTGACCCAATCTAACAACCGAGGAGTCAACCATGCAAGAGCTAAACAAAGAACACTTGTTCCTAAAGAAGATAATTATACTGTGTATTCCATGCTCCTGATTTTCAGAGTGAAATGTATTTTATTACCTACGCTAAAGGAGATTTCCTTTCTTATCCAGCAGCTGAGGATCATAAGACTTGATGGGCAATTGTTATTTCCCCAAGTCATTTTTTCAAAGAGTTTCCAAGTCTACCCACCCTCCCCAGCAAACAAACAAACAAACAAAAAAACCCCAAATTTTTACAAGCATGGATATTTCATCCTCAAATTACAGCATACTTTCCAAGACTATTGACCAGTTAGGAAATGGTGAATTAATGTCTCTTTTTTTATTTACCGATACCCAGCTTTTATTAGACTTCATATACATATACTTTATAACCAATTGCTTTCATCATAAAGAAGAGTCTAAATGACAGATCAAGGACTGAACAATTCTAGGTACATAAATTTCTCTACTGCTATAATTTCCCTAAATGCTAATCTTTTAAGATGAAAAAAAATGTGAATTTCCTTTAAGCAGATACGTAAGACGACTATAAACAAGATTCAGAAATAAGTTTAGATGCTTCAATATTGACCTAAAAAGACTTCAGAAGCAGTTTTCCATTCTTCAGTGCTGACCTCTGCAAGCAATGTTAGCTAGAATATTCATCGCAAGCAAATTCTTTTAGACGATAAAAAGGTGGGAACACCCCCAACTCTTTAAAGGAAGCTAGCATCTTCTTGATAACAAAACCAACTGAGCAAACCACAAGACAGAAGAAAAAAAAATCCATTTCATTAATGAATATAGATGGAAAACCTGAACAAGATTAGCAATCAATCCCCCAAAAGAGGGAAAAGATGATATACCATGACCATGGTTGGTTAATATTAAGAAATAAATTAATATAACTTACCACACTAACAAAAAAGGAGAAATGTGTCTGGTCATCCCAATGATCTCAATGCAATAAAGAAAATTGTCATCATTTACAGATGATATTACTTTCCACACAGAATATACCAAAAAATTTGTAAGTCAATTATTAATACTTACAAGCAAATTTAGAAAAGTGGCCAGATTAAAAAGATCAATGTATTAACATCTCTCTTAATCAACAAAAATAAATTAGAGAATCTAATGCTGAAAACATACCACTAACAAGAGAAACAAAAAATGTGGCACACCCTTGTGGAGGAGCAGTCAGGTCCATCACCACTGACGGAGCGCAGGCCACATGCTCCTGGGTTCAAGTCTCAGGTCTGGGGAGAAACAACCAGTGTGAACAGCTAATAAAATAAAAGAAAATGCTTCTTCCTTTTATCTCTTCCTGCCTGCATGCCTACTTGCTTTCACCTTTCAAAAATAAATAGCTAAAAATAAAAATCCAAGAATATAAAAAATGGAAAGTGCTTAGGAATACATCTTGAAAGATGTTTTAAAAGACATAAATGAATAAAGTTATTCGTGTTCTTGTATAGCCAGACCAGATGGCAAAAAAAAAAAAAGTTGCTGGTCATCCCCAAATTAACATAGAAGGTTTTCCATAGACCCTAGGAAGAAATTTTAAAAACTAAATAGTAATTTAAAAATCCAGTAGCCAGGATGTTACTGCAAAGATAAATAACAAGATGTGAGATATGCTTTGCTAACTAGATAGTTATTAAAACTACATAATTAAACTGGCATATTTGCAAAGGAAGGTATAATCAATTTAACAAAAGAGATATGAGAAGTAAACTCATACACAAATTTTTTAAAAACCTTATTTTTTTGGTCAGATAGCAGGTCAGTGAGGAAAAAGTAGGGTATTCAATAAATATTGCTGGAACCTTAGATAAACCATATAAAACTATAAGAATTAAAATATCTACCTCACAATCTGCTATAAACTACTAAAAGTCAGTTTCTGATGAATTAGAGAAATAAATATGAGAGGAAAAAAGTTCAAATGTTTAGAAGACAAGATAGAACAATTTTTCCATGCTCTCAGGGGAGAGTAGAATTTAATAAGAAAATTCATAAAGGTAAAGAATGATGATTTTTCAACAATAACATTAGGGCTTCTGTTCATGAAAAGAAACCATAAAAGAGCAGAAGATGTCACAAATTGAAGCTATTTATAACACATAAAACAAAGAATTGGTATCCTGTATAAACATTAACCTTGTGACTCTATAAAGATAAGAAACCAAGTCAAAGAAAATGTGCAAAATATATGCCAGACACTTCACAGAACAGGAAAGATTAATGACACAGTATCATCAACAATCAGAAAAATATAAATTATTATGATTCCAATGCACACATACACTACGTGTCAATTTGAAAATTGACAGGACCATGTGCTGGTCTTCTCCTCTCATTTTCTCTCATCTTCTATTAGCATGAATATAAATGGATACAATCTTTCAGAAAAACCATTTTGGTGTTACTTAGAAAAGGTGAATAAGCATAGACTCTCAGGTATACACGATAAGAAATTCTTGTACATGTGTGTACTAGGGGACAGGTTCACAGCTTTCTTTTTAATACCCAAAAATTAAAAATAACTCAAATGCCCCCAAAACAATAGAATAAATAAATTGTGTTTTTTATTCCCCCCCACAGAGAATATACATGGCATACACAGTAGTGTACACATAGACTGACCATACCTATTGTTTTAAGTGGAACAGTACCCGTTTTTTCCCCATAACCCCTATCATGCCACTGTTTTAGTATCAGTGTCAATTCTGTCTTGTTTTCAATAAACCAGGTCCATCTCTAACATGGGGCAAAAGCGGAAGTTGAGCTGCCTGAACACAGTCTGCAGAGGGAGCCCCAAACTAGTGTCCTTTTGACCTGCTTTAAAGATGGCCCTTTCTGGCACTGTGGGCCACGCTGTGGGCATGACTGCTGCTTCTGTTTCCAGTCCCTGTGAAGAAACAAGAGCCACATTGGAAGAGGATTCCTCCCCACCCCACAGTGCACCTGTTCCTTCAAAGAGAACAGAACACAGCAGCACGGTCAAGACACAGGTAAGTTCTATAGAGGTTATCCCTGGCACTGTGGGGGTTATCTCTGACACTGTGGGGGTTATCTCTGGCACTGAATGGTTAAACCAGCATGTGTTTTAGGTAGGCTATTTAGAGAGGGGCTAATAGGGGTGCCAAATTTGGTTTTCGCCTAAGGTGCCAAAATTCCTTGCACCGGCCCTGCCTGTTTGAAGTCCTGCAGAACCGCACATCATCACTATTCAATCTCTGATTGGCATCATCTAATACTTACTTGTCGCTGACCTGAATGCTCTGCTTCTGTTCAGAATACTCCACATTCTCCCCTCCCCTTAGTCACCAGGGCATAACCCCATCCTATTTCTGTCATCCCAATGTCTCATTTTTTTGTCTCAAGGAAAAATGGTCAACAGCCTATGTATCCAGCAGAAAACAAATGAAAGACAAGTTTATATAGCAACATGGATGAATATTAAAACACATAAATTTGAGTGAAAGAAGTTCACAAAACATGAATCAATTTACAGGAAGTACTTACATAAAACTAAGCAATATATTGTTTTATAATGTCCACCAAATATATAAGAGCTTATACAACTCATCAAGAAATCAAAAAATGATCAGAAGCTCGGAATAGACATTTCCTCAAAGAAGAGATACAGATGGCCAGCAGGCACATGAAAATGTATTTTTCATCACCTATTATTAGAAAAATACAAATCAAAACCACAGTGAGAATGGCCTATATTAAATGACAAGAAACAAGTGTCAGTGCGGTTTTGGAGAGAAAGGAACCCTTGTACCCTATTGGTGGGAGTGTGGTTTAGTGCAGCTATTTTGGAAAATATTATAGTGACATCTCAAAAAAATAAAAACAGGATCATCATAGGATCCATCACTCCACATATAACTATCTCTCTGAAAAATACAGAAATTTTAACTTAACAAGCCCTGGTGGAGTAGCAGTCAGGTAATCACCTCCAAAGTTATGCAGGCCACACACCCCTGGGTTTGAGTCTCAGGCACAGGGGGAGTAACCAGTGTGAACAATTAAATAAAATAAATAAAGTGCTTCTTTTTCCTCTTCCTTCCTGCCTAGAAACTCACCTTCATTCCTGACTGCATCTTTCCTTGAAAAAAAAAAAAGAAAAAGAAAGAAAAAAAATTGATCAAAAAGATGTATGTGCTCGTAATTATTGCAGTACTATAAACATTAGCCAAGATATGGAAACAACCTGAGTGTCCTTTGGTATAGGAAGGGTTAAGGAAGCTCTGATATATATATACACACAGATAAATACATATATACTAACAATGGAACACTACTCAGTCACCAAAAGGGTGAAACCTTGACATTTATGACAACATGGAGAAAACTAGTTGGAATTTTTCTGAGAGAAGTGAGTCAGAAGAGGAAAGAAAAATATTAGAATATTTCAGCTATATTTGGAATATGAACAAACAACACAAATGAACTCATACAATAAAATTAAACCTTCGGACTTTGACAGTAAGCTGAGTTTGCCAGAAAAGGGGATAGGGTATGGGATCATGTGGTGGAAATGGGGTTACTTATTATTTTAATGTATTTTTAAATTTTCTTACTTTATGTCTCTTTGTTTTGATTTGGGTTTGTAATAAATAAATAACTAAAATGAAAATGTCCATCACAGAGCTAAAATTTGGGGAAATAACAAATGATTTTTTTGAAAAATTCATATACTTATTCCATTCTGTTAAATCTTTGAAATGTTATAGGTCAGTTCTTCATTCTGTGATGTCCAGAACTTAGGTCACGACTTGTATACTTATCCCTTGAAACTCTGACCCATCTTATTTTTTTTATAAAATATAAGAATATATAATTCAAAATAAACCTGAGAAGAAATAATAAATAGCCTCTAACTTCAGGTGGTAGAGGTAATTTATTAAAGGATTCTAATGAAGACATGTTTCCTACACATAAGAGGGAAAATAAATAAAAAGATTGTCGTCCTGAGAGATCTCTTGAAATCTAGCACTACTTCAAGTTAATTGCACAGTTCAGTGTTTATCAAAATGCAAGATATGAGTATAAGTTTAAATACCAGGGTTTCTAAGTAAGTACTGGAATATTACACAGCCATTAAGAACTTAACTGTGTGTGTATAGAGCAATTTCCTAGCCAAAACTTACATCTAAGTAAATCCCTTCTGTGATTCAAAATAAGTAACTGTTAGCTTTTTTAGATGAGCCTGTGGAGTCAGTAAAATGCAAATGTGAGTACTAGCTTTTCCACTTTGTCTCTGTGACCTCAGAGATTATGAACGTCCCAAACATCCGTTTCCTAGTATATAAAAGGAAGCTCATGACAGTACCGTTAGAAAGATTGACTACAAAATATGTCAAGTGCCAAGTCAGAATCAAAAATTTTATCCATTATTAATGCAATGAGCAAAATATAGTGTCAGAAACATCTAAATTATTCTGTATCTCATCATTTATAATTCCCCAAAATAATTTTGTGCTGTTATTTGAGTCTTAAGAATTTTTTTAGGTAAACTCATTTGCCTAAAGATTCTTTGTGGGTCTTGCTGTGATTTGGGTGTTTTGTGATCTTTTGCTTTGTTTTTGCTATTACAAAGAATTCTTCAGAGAAACTTCTTGTACACATTTCTTAACACATGTGCATGAAATTTTCTGGAGTTTATATTTAGAAACAGAATTGCTGGGTTTAAAAAATGTGAATTCAATATATGACTACAAACTGCCAAAGTTCTTTCAAATTCACAATATCAAAGTATGTTCTCATCACGTGTTTGAAATTTCCCTTTGCTCTAGATCTTTGACAAGATTTGCTATGTTAGAGTTGAATTTTTTTCCCACTCCAGAGTCTTGAAAGTCATCTTTTACTATTCTGGTTACCATTGTTAATAAGGCTGATCATCTTTTCATATACAATGGTTATATGGCTTTCTTTGTTTAAATTAACTGTTCATATTCTCTACATTTTTCTACTGGATCGTATTTTTTAATTAATTATAGAACTTCTTAGGGAAACTGAATTCTAATTGTTGATAATATACTTCACAAGCATCTTTTCACATTATGACTTGTCTTCATTTTTTGTTGCCTTTCATTAAATTGGAGCTTTAATTTTAATAATGCTAATGTTATTAATATTTTCTATTATGGTCCACAATTTCTCTGCTGTATTTAAAAAGTCTGTTCTTAACCTCATGGTCATAAAGATATTTTCCTTAATTTTTTGTAAAAAAGTAAGCCTTAGAGATTTGCACTATAGTTTAAGTCTAATGAGGATTTAGCCTTTGTACACAGCATATATTAAGCATCAAATTATATTTTATAATGTAGAAAAACAATTATCCTAGCACCATGCGCTTAATAACCCATTCTTTCTCTGCTGTTAACACTGCTTCTGCTATTTACGGTTTTCATGTTTTTATACATCTATTTCTAGGCTGTCTTTTCTTCCTTACTGGTGTATAATATGAATGTACCTTTGTACAAATTACCATGACTATAAAATTGTCATTCTTTAACAGAACCTGATTTCATGTTTTGTGCTTCTGGGGTTCTCCTTTGGTCTACCAAAGGACTATTATTATAATCTTAACGAATCTGATGAAAAACCTCATTGGGAAACTAACTGGAATTGAATTGGATATTTTCATTCCGGGTGGAAGAATTGATATTTTTATAATATTGTGTTTCCATCCATGACATGGTAAATGTTCACATTATTCAAGTCTTTCTTATGACCTCGTATAATATTTTATAATTTTCTCTCATAATATTGAACATATTTTATTATATTTACTTTTACTTATTTCATAGTGTTTGGTTAAGATGTCTTCCCATTAAATTTTCTAACAGCTTTGTAAAATAAGATTGTTGATCCTTTTAAGTTTATATCTTATATCCAGCAGTCTTGGTGATGTCTGTTAGTCATTCTGTTAGGTCAATAGAATATCTTCCGTTTTATAAGTATACGATAATTGTTCACAAATGAGAACTCTTGTTCTTTTCTTTTGAAATTCTCAAGACTATTTTTTCCTTGTCTTGTTTCTAGGACGACCAGTATAATATTGTCTAGAAGTAATAATAGCAGGTACCCTTATCAATTTCTAATCTTTAATGAAAAACTTCAATACCTATCCACTATGTACAATTGTGCAGAATATTTTTATTAACTTCCCTTAAAAATTAAGAAATGTCCAATCTGTTCTCATTTTTATTATGAATGAAGGTTAAATTACACTAAATGTTTTGTCTACACCATTGAGATATAGAAGTTGTGTGACTTTTTTTTTCCCTTTCATCTACTAGTGTGATATGTTCCAATTATCATTCTTTTTTTTGCACATGGATACCTGGATAAAACTCTCCTGCCTGCCCCAATACATCTTTTTTAAATGTTGTTGAAACCAAATTAATAGCATTCCATTTAGGATTTTGCATCAATATTTTCAGGTGATGTAGGTCAATAACTTTCTTTTCTTGTTATTTCTTTGTCTCATTTTGCTTCAAGACCCTTTATGTTCTCTTAAATGAGAGAGATTTCTCTTGTTTGTGAAATAGAGAAATTGATAAAATCTGTAGATTCTGAGAACAATATTCTGTTATCTTTTGAAGAAAATAATATAATTTTAAATGTCTCTTCATTTCGTACAAAATATTCTTAGTTGTCTACCAATATCATCCTCCCTTTTTTTTGCTGTAGGTTGATATATATATATATATATACACACATATATATGTGAGTATGTGCATGTATATGTTTACATACATATACATAGATACAAATATCAGAACTTTACATGGTGCATACTCACTAAATAGTAATAATGCATTTAGGTGATACGCATTTACTCCCTTGCCTTCCCTGCTGACACTTTTCCTGCTCTTGCACCACCACAGACACCCTCCTGGCCCACAGGCAGGTCCTGTGTGTGTCAGAGCTCCTGTTCCACTGTGAAAACCCAGGCCTGAGGCAGAAGGCCATTAGCCCAGCTACTGGCTACAAGCCTTCTTGTTTCTGCCTGCCTCGCCAGGATGAGAGCTTTAATACCATCTAGACAGGGAAGCAGGACAGCAGTCATTCCTTCTGGCTCTTTCATGGGCATTAGAGTCCCAGCAAGCCTGGTTTTCCTGCGGCACGTCCAGCTCAGAACTCTGGGTCCTGTTCTCTGTTGAAGGAGCTAAGAGCCCAACTGGCAACTTCCAGCCCAGAGTCCAACAAACCCAAGGCATTGGGCCTGCCCATGGCATTGAGTTTCTTTTTTCATTTTTTGCCTTAGTATATTTAACTATTTATCTTTTTTTCTTTAGTTGTTCACACTGGTTGATTCTCCCCTCAGACCCGAGACTCAAACTCAGAGACACTTGGCTTGTTCCTTCAGAGAAGATTGACCTAACCACTGCTCTGCAGGGCGCACCAGAGTATTTATCTTGTGTCAGGGTCTAATCAGTCTTCCTGGTTGCCTCTTTCTGTATTTTATTATTTTTATGAGTTTGAAGCAAAAGTTGTGAGTTAAATCATAAACTCATTGTCATCTTCATAGGAAGTGATTTTCAAATATCCTCTAAGATAAACAAAGAAACAAAATTTCTATCTAAGCAAGACTTCCAAGATGGTGTGTGCTATTGTTCCTTTTCTTCCAGAAATTTACTATTTAAGCATTTACCTGCCCTGGGCAGAGAAATTTGTTATGAATGTTATGAATAATAATTCTAGTAAACTTATTTCCTTTATTAAGTAAACTACTTATATATACTAATTATATATTAAAATATGTGGTAATTATATAATGTGACAAAAGCACTCTAGTTTCAAAGCTCCAGCATTACCAAATAAAAGAACAATTATAATCTATTCTGAGTTTAATGAAAATTCAAAAGGGTTAAACTTTTATTTTCCAAGAAGCAGACCCTGGATTACATGCATGTTCTCAGGCTCCTAAAAAGGACATATGACAGGCAGTTTGCTTCTAATACTGCATTTCAGGCTTCAACTTCAGTCGCCCAGGGTTTGGAAGGCACAGTTCCCTTCGGTATTATATTTCCCTGAAAGTCCAAAGCTAACAAAGTCTGTCCAAACTTTAAGAACAGACCCTTACTTGGTGAGAATGTGAGAACATAGAATTATTTCTTTTCAAATAGAGTTTATAATGTGCTATTCTTCAAGAAGAATCTTGGGTTGGAAATAATAATCATATTGGAAAATTTTAGATGCATTACACATTATTTTCAAATCCAACGTGAGTTTCTCCTGATTTTAGAGCTTGGAATCATAAACAACCGCAGATAGAGATAACCTAGTTCAGTCCCCCTGTGTTTAATAACCAGCCCATCCTCCTTTTGTGCCTCCCCCATTCTTAAGAAAGTAACTTAAGGGTGCAAGGCTTTTCCAAAAGGCAGAGCAATGTCCTATGAAGTCAGAGGCCAGTGGGTTGAATTCCCCAAGGATGTGACCTTTCGAGTTACAGGCACTCAGGGCTCTAGTCTACCAGCTCATGTGCTTCAAAGGTGGCAACGGGCAGCAGGTCCTCTCCACCACACTCCCCACCTGCCACCCCACCCCATCCTACCCCAGGCCCCTGGTCTTTTTTTAAATGGAGGCAGGCAGGCACTCAGCAGGCTGGAAGGAAGTAGAGGAAGAAGCTTTTCTTTATTTAGCTGTTTATTTCAGCTGTTCCTTCCACCCCAGATTATGAACCTGGGTCTTCGAGTTGTATGTGGACTGAGCCCAGGCATAGGGTGTGCTTCATTCACCTCCCCTTAGATGTCCTTCTCTTCAGTCCTGCAGCTACCTGTCTGCATAAGTCTTTGACGACAAGGGTTTTGTGGTGTCTTCCTTTTGACATCTACGGTTGGGATTTTCTACTGAAATAATTCTCTGTGGCTTTCAGATCTGCTACCCAAGGTAAGAAAGGAGATATGATTGCCTTAATTTGGCACTCTAGTTTAAAAGCACAGATACGGTCTAGTTTTCTAATAATAATAGGTGTTTAGTAATGGAGTTTTTATGTGGCATGAATGAAAGGCTGTTTTTCCACATTTATTACCAAAGATAATAAAGGCAGTGTCTATAAAGGTAATGTCTTACAATAGCTACTCCTTCATATACAGAGACAAAGATATATATACATATATGTGTATACATACACATATACATATGCATATATATGTATATATATATATGTACAGATACAGATTAGGTCTTCAAAGTTATTCTGTCACTGAAAACCCACAGAGAAAAAGAAAGCTAAGCAGTAAAAACATGTGGTCATAACAAATCATTTCAGAATTATTATCAACTTAAAATATTTATAAACGCAGTCATTACTAAGCCTATAGCCATTGTCTAGTAAACATATAGTTAGAGAAAGATTAGCTATGCTTAAGAATATAAGCACTAATGTATTAATATGGGAAGAAATTTCCTTGAAAGCCCATTTTGAGACCTGAATTTTTCAGTTTGATTTCTTGTATGGTCCTATTTATCTGACTTTCATTCCAAATTATTTGGACAACTGCTAAATTTCCACTTTGATTCACAGCATGGCAATATCCTACACAAGATTATACAATGATGTATTATTCATTAAACATTGAATTTCAAATTTTTAAACTTCCAAACATTTTTCAGATAATCTCACAGGTTGAATTATGCTATAAGCTGATGGATTCGTGACTCTTATAAAAATGATAAAAGAACAGTATCAGCTAATGAAATTTAAATGCCATTGTCAGCAATTGGCTCTTTACCTTAAAATATGATACACACTATTTATAGTATGATGATCAGAACAAAAATAAAAGATGCCATCTCCTTTGGTGTCTGCTAAGCTAAGAGCCTTGCTGCACCATCAGATCTCATACCACATGATATATTTAAGGCTAAGTGACACCTAACTTATCAAAATCACTCACAAAACCAAATAAAGACAGATAATATCAGTGTAATGGCTGGTACTAAAAATTCTACCACACAGGCCAAGACAAACTTCTTTTGAATGAGTTTTCTAAGAAGCTGTTTCAAGACCTCTTGAAGCATGTGACTGAACATCACACTCAAATGGATGGTTTCACCTCTGTCTATTACTGCTGATGTCTCCCAATTCTTTTAGCATGCTGCTGAAATGAAATTTATAAACTCAAGTTTGGGAATGGCTCAGTCCCAATCCTGCCAAATATCTAAGTAACATCTAAGTTGATTAAGTTTAAATCTTTCAGTCTACACTACCCTCTGAACCTGCAAATTCCTCTTAGTCCTTCCTGACAAAAGGAGCTTCCAAAGACATCTTAGTTGATAGGCTGTTATGTCCACATTCTATGTCAATAAGGAAAAACAGTATTTTTTTCACTATGGTCAGAAATTAAAGGCAAGTAACCATACTTTTACTTGACTTTTACAGTGAAGTAAAGATGACAAAATAGCTTCTTCCCATTAAGAAATAGTTGATAGATGCTCTCTTTTAACTCTTTATGTCCAAGTAAATATCAGAGAATATAGATTTCCTTCTAAGTTTTCCTCTCTTGTCAAAATATTTTACACATATTTATTCTAAAGCTCTCTTTTTGTCATGTATATGTTATTTGTAAAGTTTTGGGTCCTAGGGATTGAATTTATATAATAATATTCTATGGTAGGTATTCTTATTCATTAAAAAGAACTCAACAATTAAAGATGAATATATTAAATGTTTCTTAATCATAGAAATGAACAGTCACATCAACACAAATTCAAGAGAACATTTAATTCAGTGATTTTATACCTAGTTAAAGATAATTTGTACATAACATGAAAACAGTCTTTAAAATTGAAAGAGGAAATCTTTAACATTTTTATTATAGTCAACTATATACATATAATGACAAAGTTGTCTCATGGAAGATATTTTACTTGAAAATTCTATTAAGAGCTATTCTAAGTTTGTATTTTAAAGATTGAAAGCACATTCTTGGCTTTTTTTTTTTTTAATTAAAGTACCTTCTTGGTTTTTTTTTACTCAGTCCAACTGGAATTCTTCCACTTAGCTTTTTCATGAGGTTTCAGAGCATCCTTTGTTTCTTTAAAATAAAATCACCATTTTGACTAGCTATTAATGAATAGACTGTCATTGCTAAGTAGCAAAAGTGCTTGAAAAACCTGGCTTTTGTAAATATGTTTTCAAATAATACTATTAATTGGTTGAATTCACAAAATCTTCTCAGTTACTCTACAGATTCCAAACACACCTCTGCTTGGTAAAGTAGGCAAAGATGAGTTTATTTGTTTGCTTGCTTGCTTGCTTGTTTGGAGCGGGGTGGGGCAGGGTGGTTTGGTAGTACCATCATACTATACCCTTTGGTTTGCAGAATAAGACAACAGAAAATGCCAACACTTAATGACTCGAATAAACAAACCTTGGACATAGAAGGCCTGGGTTGGCTGAAGGTCAGCTCTCCAAATTGTTCTAGTCATATGTCCTTCCTTGAAACCTATGTCTTTGCAATTTTCAGAATAAATGACACAGATAGATACACACAAAAAAATCAGGAGGTAATGAACTCAGTCAACTTTAAAAAATGAGAGTCAAGACTTCTGAAGAGAAAACAAAATATTTCACTCAACAGTAATTTAACATCAGTTACTAACTTTCAGAATAAGGTGCCTTTGATTTTACAGTTCTAGATATTATTAGAATTGTACACTAGAACTACAGTATAGAGGGAAATTTGGGTGAAAATAACTTTATTTTCAGATGCCAAACTCCTTCCTGATGTTTAATGAACTGCCATGAAGCTATCCTAAAATGGAACTCATTTCTAAATGAAGTTTTGACATTTCCTCAAACCAATTAGGAAATTTAAAAGGCAATTAGTTAAGATCCAGTTGGTAATTGTTCATCTTTCTGGGTGGGTTGATACATTTCTCTGCAGGATCCAAGTTTGGGGACATTGCATTATTTGGAGGAGAGGAAAACAAAGGGGTGGGAGAAGAGAGACACCTTCTTCCTCTTCAACCCAAGACCCTTCCCAACCCATAGGTGGCCCTGAATCAAAACTTGACTTCTCTGTGCCAGTGTTCTGGTGCTTTAAATAGCTCAGAGATTTGAAGGCTTTTAATTTAGTTGTCTTTTACTCTCTGCTTCAGCAAAGAAACTAGAGAGGATCTCATCAGATGGAGAAAGACAACCCCAGCCCCAACCCTGTGTAAATGACAGCTTTTCAGATCTACAGAAAAGACTGGACATGTTCTAATCTTTGAATGTATTTTTAAACTGCATACTGTTTATTCTTCTTCCTTCGCTTTGGATTTGTGTGAGGGAAAATTTTACCCACCTGAATTCAACACTAACTCTCACTGGCCCAGGTCTGCATTTCCTTTCAACTCCTGTGTAGCCAGGCCCCTGGCTTAGCTTTCCCCGGTGTTTTAAAGTGCAGCAAATAAGAAATCGAGAAATTCTAACAGAAAGCACCTTAGGCATCCGGCGTCACATTTCGTTCATTTTCCTCGTTCAAAATATGGGAAATCACTATCCCTGTAATCCCCTTCAAAAGTAACTGCTTGCTGGAGGATTCAGGGATTTTATCGTTATTTTCTCCTGAATGTGTGAGAAATCAAAGTTCTTCTAACCTGAACCCAAGTAAAAGAAACTCAGAGTGAGCAGGTAGAGGGGATTAGAGGTTCTTCCTGGAAGAAGAATGAGGAGAAACGTGAAGCGGAGGGGTGCGATCCGGGGCCGGGCTCCCCCAATTTCCAGCACAGTAGAGCGGCACCTGTAACGCTGCGCGGCCTCTTTTCACCAGAAGCAGCGCTCAGGGACGGAGGAAGACCGTAGATCCCAAGTTGCCCTAAGCGAAAGAAAGCCAAAATAGCACCTGTGTGCAAGCACAAACAGCTGGACTTGCGCAAAAGGAAACAGTGTGACCCTAGCAGGATCGCTACTGCTGGCTTCTGGCAGCTACCTGTCCTGGATGCGGCGGTTGCATAGACACTCAGCATCCAGTTAAAACCTGACCTGACCTTGGACGCGTGGGACTGGTGCACCCAGCAACTTGGGTGCGCGCGGGCGACGAGAGTGACCCGCCCGCCCAGCTCCAGAACACAGAAGTACGTATTGGGGCTTTTGGGTGATGGATCAATCTTTTTCCCCCAGAAGAAATACAGCTGGACCTTTGTTGCCCCTTCCCCTTCGCAATTTCTGGGGCGGAAAGGTTGGAATGGGAGCAGTTGGGACCTGCTGCTTCACTTGTGCGCCTAGACAATCAGAGGTTCCCAAAGCCGGCGAGGTCACAGGACAGCCTGGCCCCCAAAATGAGGCTCGTGTAAAACTGAACTATAGGGGTGTCTCTATTTTTTTATTTTAATTTTAATTAAGAAAGATTGCATCGTAGTAAACCCGCCAGTCGCTCAGAGCGGTTCACCATTTATCAACCGAATTGGAGATATGGAATCATTAAGCATTTACAAATGGGGTAAAACCAAAACATCACACCCTCCCCACCAAAAAAACCATTTGTTTTAAAATATTGAAATTTTTGAAGACAAAAATATCTTTAAGGATGCGTTTATTTGCAGTTTTATAGCCTGACAACGGATGTCAGAATTTTTGTTGGATTTAAACTGAGGAATACCTAAATTGGCTTCTGTCAGTAATCCGTGCTGCCCCTTCAGTCTGAGATCTCAAGGCTTCCAAATCTGCACTCCCCACGCCCGCCTGGCCCCCCACTATTCCAGAAACGCCCCTTTCATGACCTGACTGTCACACCTAGAGCGTGGTCTCAATTCAGCCCTAAAGTTGTACTGAGGACTTTACCAACACACACACACACACACACACACACACACACACACACACACACACACACACACACACACAGTGGAGGGTCTCTTGGAGAGGGCTGAGACCACCTCAGGAAGCTGGTGGGAGTCTGGAGAACGCTTGGGGCGGTTAAGGAGCGTTGTCAGAGAAGTTTAAATTTTATAGTACTTGCTCTCACCCCTCTAAAGGAGACAGAGGACCCCGCCATCACGGCAGCGCCAGCCTTTTCAGACCCCCCTGCAGTTTCCAGGTTGCCTCCTCGCAGCCAAACGAGTCCCTGTACCCCAAAAGTTACCTAAACACTACAGGCCACCCGCAGAGACCCGGGGCGGACTCCTGGAAAGCAGCGCGCTCCGGGAGGAGGTGCAGGATCCGCTGCGGCAATTCAACAACGACAGGGCCAGAAAGGACCGGCCCGCGAGAATGTGGCTGTGGGTGTGAGGGCCCGCGGCGAGTGGGCCGGCTGGAGGGAGCGGAGGAGGTGGCGCCGGGAGGCGGCCACAGCTTCAACCGAAGCCAGTTTCCCGCAGAGGGAGCTCCTGGGCGACCGGGAGGAGTCTCCGGACTCGCCGCATCCTGTCTGCGACCGCCGGCATCTCCCCGGGCATTCCTGGGGAGAGCGACAGCGCCCTTCCTCCCCGCGCGTCGCCGGGAGCTGAGAGCTGGGAATCGGCCCCACCTGGCCACCCCCGGCCACACACACTAAACGGTTCCGCTTGAGCCCAGGCCTCTCCCAAAGACCTTCCCCAGCACAGCTCAACTTTCTTTCTCCATGCCAGTGTTAAGAGCATCCATGTCACCCTCTACCCTCCACCTCGCTCTTTCCCCCCTCTTTCCCTCCTTACTCCCCGCAGTGTGAAGCCTCCGGGCCGGAGATCCGGGCTGCTCTTAGGTTGTCACACTTGACTACCGACTCGCTGCGGAGAAGCCGGGTGGAAACAATCCCGCAGCCCCAGGGGCCCTTGTCCGTCACTCCTCATTGGGTCCCCCGATCCCCGCCCCCCGTCCCCTCCGCACCCCCCCCCCCGCCCCTCGGGAGTGGCGTCAGCGCGGCAGCCGGGCCTGGGGTTTAAATGCCCACTAGCGGGAGCCCCAGCGCTTGTCCCGGAGCGCAAGCCGGATTGGAATTTCAGGGCGGGAGGGGAGCGTGCGAGCGGGATCCCGAGCGCCGAGCGCGGGTGACTCGCGAGCTCGGGTCCAAGCACCGCCCATGCAGCATCCCTGCGCTCCACCGACCTAGAGTGGAGGATAAGACACTTACCGACTCCGCTGCGGGGAGCCATGAGCTGTCTGGATGTAATGTACCAAGTCTATGGTCCTCCGCAGACTTATTTCGCAGCCGCCTACACCCCCTACCACCAGGTACGTGCCTGCGTGTCTACTTCGGGCCGGGTTTCGGAGACCGCGGCGCGCCCAGCACCGCCCGCGCTCCGAGGTTCCGGCGCCTCTGCGCGGTTCCCGGTCGTCCGACCAGTGGCCAACGCGGCTGCGAAGCAGGGGTTGTCGGCGCTACCAGCCAGCTGATCGCACTAACCCCCGTTGGCTTGCGGGTTTGCTCTCTCAGGAAGGCAGCTAAGTCCTGCTAATGCGCTCCGGGCGCTTCCTGGGAATAAAGCGCGCAAGAGCGCACAGGCTTGTTCTCAGTCTGTCGGAGTCCCGATTCTTCCGAACCCGGTACGGTTGCGGGGAGATACGACCCAAGCTCACGCAAGAAAAACCAAACTTTAGTCCCCAAAGTGACAACAAAAGTAAAGGGCTACCTATCTTTCTGTGTGAGATGCAAAGAACCGTGTTCTCATTCCTTCAAGCAAACTTTTATTTCATTTCTCAGGCTGTTATGTCAATTCATTCTAAACCCAGATAATGCGTTACAAAGAGAACAATAAGAAAAACGTAGGTTTTAAAATAATCTTTGCAAAGTTTTGGACGAGTCTTCCTGGAGTACAATTCCAGCAGAGGCAAGATTCATAGCTATACTACTTCCCCTTTCTTGAGCCTCACTCGCGAATCCGGCTGCCCTGCCTTCAACAAGTCCATTTTTAAGATCACTTAACCCCGGTTCTGCAAACTCAACCAGTTTCGTTTAATTATTTCTCTTCTCCCTGGGCTGCACCTGATGGAACAGTTTTGCTTTCCATTTCCTCAGCTGATGAGGACAGTAGCGCTGGGGGTGGGGGTGGGGGACAAGACCACATACGGGGGTCCATAGCAGTCCTGAAAAGGTTTGAAACTGGGCCCTAGATTCCTGCTCCTGGAGACTGAAATATACCCCAACGCTAAGTTCATGCTTTCCGCCAGTGTTGCTTGCAAATTCAGATGTCTGCCCAGAAATTTCCTGATGAATTAATGATGGAATGGGTAGGTTTGGATTGTGTTCCTCTCCCCTTTCCCGTTTTAAAACTTTCCAACCAGGAGTTTTAATAGTCCTGTTAATATGATAAATCTCGAAAGTACCTCAAGTGAAGACACATGGGAATGTGGCAGAAGTGGTGCCTTCAGTGTCACAAGAGACTTCTTTCCAGACAGGACTACTGGAAAGAAGAGAGGTGGTGGATTTTCTCTTTGGTCCTGTCTCCTCCCTGACACTAGACCACTCTATTGTTTTTCGTTTTTTGTTTTTAGCAACTGGGCTCCTTTTGAGGCCATCACTACCTGTATAATGCTTATAACATTGTCTTCAAGTCATTGCTCATTTCAAGGAAAAATGTTTTCAGCAACTACCCTTGGTTTTTAAAAATCACAATCAGTCCAGACACCGAACTCACAGCCAAAATCTTTATCTTCATCACTTGCTTCTTTTTATTACTTATTTCCTTCATGTGTATAGATATGGCGAAGGGTGAAATGCTTCTGGCCCACTGTTTTTTCCTTACCAGAAAATCTCTTCAAAAACTGCAAAAGACATAAAGGGACAGTGTATGGGTAATGAAATAAATAACAGCATGTATTGATTAAAATGATCCATCTCACAATGGAATCTTCTATTTTTACCCCACGTGATTCTTTCCTGAATGGAACTAGTCCATACCTTCTACAGCCCTTCCTCTTTTACATTCCTGGTTGCATGGAATGGATTTTGGCATTTTCCACTTCCATCATGAAGATGCTTAATCCTGTATCATGTCCATCTACCCAGGATTCTCAGCAGGGAAAAGTCAGTCCCTAACTGGACTTGGGTGCTCTTTACCCTTGGAGTCTGATTTTAAAAATACATCTGTCCTGAGCCCAGCTCTGCGGTCAACCTCAGCTTAAAGCCTGGCTGCTGAGGAGTCTTCCAAAACCTTCACCCTGACTTCTTCAAAGCACTTTCTCTGTAACTTGGTAGCCATTTCAGGGAGACAGAGGCCTCAAGAAAAGCCACCTGCCTCTCAGGGAGCCCACCTTTGTTTGGTTGCAGGTTGGTGGACTCTTTGGTGGTGTGGCTCACTTTATTACTTGCTTTCTGTCAAGAGTACAGGGCTTAGGCGCAGATGCCTTTTACCCCCTGGATAATTTAGGGATCTATAATCTGAACAGTATAATCTGAAGCCAATTTACCATTTCTTTGAAGTTGACTTCTCTATTCTCTCTCTTTGGGCAGAAACTAGCCTATTACTCCAAAATGCAGGAAGCCCCAGAGTGCAACGCCAGCCCCAGCAACAGCAGCGGCAGTAGCAGCTCCTCTTTTTCCAGTCAAACGCCAGCCAGTATAAAAGAAGAGGAAGGCAGCCCTGAAAAAGAGCGCCCCCCAGAGGCGGAGTACATCAACTCCCGATGCGTCCTCTTCACCTATTTCCAAGGAGACATCAGCTCCGTGGTGGACGAACACTTCAGCAGGGCCCTGAGTCAGCCTAGCAGCTATTCCCCAAGCTGCACGAGCAGCAAAGCACCAAGGAGCTCTGGTCCCTGGCGGGGTGAGTACAGACCCTCCCTGGCAAGGGAAGATAAACAGCCCTCTCAGTCTGGGGTCCACCCACTGGGGCTCAAGGAGATGCAGCCTAAAGAATACTAGGTATCAGACAAGAGATTAGTAGAGCCATCTAGGAAGGACAAGAAAAAGGAAGGCGGAAGGGACACAGGTGTATGATCTAGAGCAAGGCAGTTCCCTACCACAAATCATTAACCTTGAAATTGGGAAGCCTGGATTTTCGTGTGCGTTCCAAGCTATGTGACCTTGGGCAAATTTCTTAACCTCTTTGAGATCACTCTATTTACTGGCCTCTAAAATTAGAATACTTGCCCTCTTAACTATCCCTGGGAGATGGCTTTAAGACCAACAGAAAAATGTATGTACGTGTGGTGTGGAAATCTGACGGTTTTCAACACTCTCCTAAGAAGGGTGGGGGTGCGGGGGGGGGGAGGGGAGAACTTAACTTTCAGGCACCTTTCCTGTACCCAGTTTTTGGAAATTTGCCCATAAGGAAAAAATCCTAGGCCCCATTGTATCAAAACCTGCTGAAAAAGGTCTCCCAAAAGTTACCCAATACCTCTTGCGAACGCTGGAAATCTTGCAGAAAATATCTTCCAATTGGCAAGTAACAAAGAAGCCAGAATTTAAGTACAACTAAAACCTCTCTCAGGGTTTTCTCAAACACTTCCCTTCTTCATTGAGCCACCCTTCCCACAAACCACTGCTTTACCTGCGCTGGCCAATGAGTGCTGGGAGAAGTCAACTAAATCTCCCCAGCATTCTGAAATGTCTACCTTCATTACCAAGATAAGGGGATAACTATTTTGTAAACTTTCTCACTAAACGGAGATGTGATGTTTACCAAGCTGGAAAATGAGGACTTTGCTGTAAAAAGGCAAAAAGATTACATTTTTGGAGAAAGGACACCCCTCATGCTCTTAAGAGTCTGACAGTTTGGACAGTTTGCCAAGACAGGATCCAAAAATTTAGTTTTAAACACAGAATATTCTTTGTATTCTTCAGTTGCCTATATTTAAAAAAAAAAAAAAAAAAAGAAGATTGTACATTTTTTAGAATGCATTTTCGAAGCATTTTTAATTCTCTAGTATATGCCATAGATACCTTCCCGCCAAGGAGATGCTCAATAAAGCTTTTTTCAAAAAAAATTAAATGTCTTTTATTCTTCCCTTTCTACTAAAGACAGCAAATTTGATCTAATTGCTGTTGTTAAAATGCTTCCAGATATCAGGGGTCAACAGTGAATCAATAATGATCATGATACACAGTAATGATAATAATTGTTTCTAACATCCACACTTGGATGCAGAAAGTTTATTCATTAAAACGTTCAAAGACCTGTCCCTCGGTCTCCCCCTGAAAATGACGCAGCTGTCCTTTTAATAAGTCTAGTTTACTCTTTGGCTAAAATTCTTGGAAAAAAAAAAATATTTGAAAGGTTTCTAGAAAGAAGGCTAATAATAGCAAGACTTCGAAATATGTCAATGGACTTCCAGTCTATGAGAGGTCTTGAAGGGGCACATTTTCTGGAGCAGGGGAGGCTGAAACGCGAGAGGGGCTAGTGAGATTGCTAGGCGGCCGACCAAGAGTGGGGAGAGGTATCTTTAGCTGGAGGAGAAGCAGCAGGCTGGGAAAGGGACGCCAGGCCCTGCGCGCTCAGAGGCAGCCGAGGAAGCTCAGCCGGCGGTCAGCAGAAGCTCCTACCACCCCCAAGATACTGGGCCGGCGGGGCGGCGGTGGGGGGTGGTCCTCTCCGCTTTCTCTCCCCTCTCCGGGCTCGTCCCAAGGAGGACGCCCTGGAGACGCCTCCGCGAATTCGTGGAGGCGGACCCCCTTCTTCCGTCCGGGCGCGGGTCCCCGGACACAGCAATCACAGCTGGCAGCCTCCGCGGAAAGGCGCCGCCTCGAAGGCCAGGCTGCGGGTCCGCCCCCGCCGCCGCTTGCCCGCCGCTTGCCCGCCCCCTGCTCGCCCGCGGGTGCGGCGCTGCAGCCGCGCGGGGCCGCGGCGCACGGCTCAGCGACTAACGCGCTCCTCCCGCTCCCCTTCCCGCCCCGCCGGCCTGCAGACGGCTCCTTCCCGATGAGCCAGCGCAGCTTCCCAGCCTCCTTCTGGAACAGCGCGTACCAGGCGCCGGTGCCCGCGCCGCTGGGGAGCCCGATGGCCGCCGCGCACTCGGAGCTGTCCTTCGCCGCCGCCGACCCCTACTCGCCCGCCGCGCTGCACAGCCACCTGCACCAGGGCGCGGCGGAGCCCTGGCACCACGCGCACCCGCACCACGCGCACCCGCACCACCCGTACGCCCTGGGCGGCGCCCTGGGGGCCCAGGCCGCCGCCTACTCTCGGCCCGCCGCGGTGCATGAGGTCTACGCGCCGCACTTCGACCCGCGCTACGGGCCGCTGCTGATGCCCGCCGCCTCGGGGCGCACCGCCCGCCTCGCGCCCGCCCCGGCGCCCGCGCCCGGCAGCCCCCCCTGCGAGCTCTCCGCCAAGGGCGAGCCTGCTGGCGCCGCGTGGGCTGCGCCGGGGGGACCCTTCGCGAGCGCCTCGGGGGACGTGACCCAGGGGCTGGGCCTCAGCGTGGACTCAGGTAAGCGGGAGAGGGAACTTGGCCTCCCCGGGCCCCTCCTGTCCTGAGCAGGACCCTGAGTCTAGCCCTGGGCCCTGCTAGTTCTCCTCGGAGACTCGTAGCCAGCGCCGCTTGCCTGGCTTGTGTTTCAGCAAGCCCTGTGCTGCTAGTGAGGGTGGGTTGAGAAATAAGACCCTGTCCTAACCCGGCCGGTAAATATCAGAGACTTTCATTTCTTCTGTTGTTTCTTTTTTGTTTTAAATAAATTATGTTGGAAAGGTTCTAGCTCTGCGCTGTTGAATTCTGTAGCATGTCTGTTGAGTCCTTGAAATGCGACCAAATTTGATGTGCTGTTAAGTGTAAATTACCAAGTTGAATTTCAAAAAACTGCACCCAAAAATGTAAAGTTCATCTCACTAATACTTTGAGAGTGCTTGCCTGCTGAAATTATTTTCAGCACGTTGCATATATCGGTATTAATGAAAAGATAAGACTACGGTTAATTCTCATCTGTTGATTTACTTTTTTCAACATGACTGCTAGAGATTTTAGAATTATGCCTGTGGCTCCGTTATTTTCTCTTGGACAGCGCTGATCTAGAGCACCTGCTCAGAGCATAGTGGAACTTCGTCTCCAGCTTGACGGGTCTTGTCTCCTAATAACAATGAATGATAAGGGAAGAATAAATCATGTTCTTGATCGCAACTTAAATGCCAAACAAAATAGGTCTCTTTAAAACGTAGACCTAAACCAGAATATGATTTTAATGATACTGTTATGTTCCTGACTTGCAGAATGAAATTTGAAAGGTGCAAATTTTAGCTTGTTTTATTTTCAGGGTAAATTTTAAAAATAGTTCAACTGTGAATGCAATCCTTGGTCTGTAGTCCTGCCACACCCCTCCCTTCAAGGGAAGATTGGACTATTCTGTTGACTTTGCATTTATTTCATTCACACCTTTGAGATAAATTGTTACTTGTAGAATAAACAGTGGCGTTGATCTGTCTTTCCTTAAATCTCTTGTGCCTTCCCTCCCCACCCCTCCCCCACCTCTCTCTC